>JAAAKQ030128439.1:0-13574 GCA_010016005.3 Zanna intricata | reverse complement strand
AGGTAGAAGAATTTTGTTATTTGGGAAGTAGAATTACTAAAGATGGACGAAGCAGGAGCGATATAAAATGCCGAATATTATAGGCGAAACGAGCTTTCAGTCAGAAATACATAAAAAAAAAAAATTGTATCAAAAATTAATTTAAATGTCAGGAAAACATTTCTGAAAGTATATGTTTGAAGCGTAGCTTTATAGGGAAGTGAAACTTGGACGGTCGGAGTACCTAAGAAGAAAAGATTAGAAGCTTTTGAAACACTTCTCCTGTAACACCGCATTTCAAAAAATTCGGTGTTAAAGGAGAATGTTAAAAATCAGATGGGTGGATAAAGTGACAAATTAAGAAGTTTTGCGGCAAATCGATGAAAAAAGAAGCATTTGGAAAAGTATAGTTAAAAGAAGAGACAGTCTTATAGGCGACATATTACGGCATCCTGGATTAGTCGATTTGATATTGGAGGGGCAGGCAGATGGGTAAAATTGTGCTGGCAGGTAACGGTTGGAATATGTAAAACAAATTGTTAGGGATATATGATGAAGGAGGTATACCTAAATAAAACGACTGGCACTAGATAGAGAATCTTGAAGAGCTGCATAAAACCAGTCAAATGACTGAAGACCACAAAAAAAATCATAAGTGACACTTATTTTTCATTGGTTCTAGAGTTATAAACAAATAAAATGTTAGTTAATGAAATATTTGGATATTACGAGAGATATTTTGATGTATATTTGGATATACATCAAAATGTATATATATTCGTATATATTTTATTGTTATTATTTAATTATTATTTATCGTAACATTTATTTTTAATCACAGGATAATAAATCAATGTAAATTTTAAATTAATAGATCAATATATTTACATTAAAATAAAATTAAAAAAAGAAAAAAAAAAGATGAAGACTGATTCGAACCGATGTACCTTCTCCATGTAAGATCCAAATATTTCATTAATTAAACTATTATTTGGCTATAACTCTGGAACCAAAGAAAATAAGTATCACTTATTGACCAGTTTCGATTATTGATGGCTATTTTTGACTCCTACTATTGACTATTGATGACTAGTTTTTGCGTGACGTACGTCCGTATGTACTTATGTATCTCGCATAAATAAAAAAAGCCATAGAATGTTGAAATTTTGGATTTAGAACTGTTGTAACATCTAGTTGTGCACCTCCTCTATTGATTGCAATCGACAGAACTAAGTGTCCAAAAAAGCCAAAAATCCTCAAAAAATTTGGATTTTGGACTTTTTCTTAACTGCAGTAATAAGCTCTCATTGAGAGTTTTTTTAAACGATATATCGTGTTACTTATTTTCATTGGTTTCAGAGTTAGAGCCAAATAAAAATTTAATTAATGAAATATTTTGATCTTACTACGGTACAACACATCGGTTCGAATCGACTTTATTTCCATTTTTGTAATTTTTTTTAAAATTTAAATATTAATTATTAACCTCTGATTGTACAAAAAAAAAATTAGGATCAATAAAAACATATCAGCAGTTATTTATGAAATAAACTCTTATGTACTTTTCATTAAAAAAAAATTTGTGTATGTAATTTAATAGGCATAAAAGGAAGTCGTGTGGTATCAACATCAGATATTTTTAAAATAAATTTTAAAATTTTTAACTTTATTGAAAAAAATTGCACACAATTATACTAACTTGTTCAAGTAAATAATTACTTAGCAAATTTGGGACAAGTAAGTCAAATAGAGAGCATATTACACGCTACTTTTGAGTGTATTTTTCATTCAGTGTTTATAAGTTTGTATAAGTCTTAAATTACAAAAAAATAAAAAAACAAATTTTTTAACTGCCAAATTATTAATTTTTTTTTTTTTTTAAGTTATTATTTAAATTTGGATAGACTGGAATATAAAAGGGGTGTCCGTTTGAAAAAAACGGGTGTTTGTTGAATCATGGTAGTAAAAGCAACATTTTTTAAAAAAATTATGAAGTAAATTGCAGAAAAGCGACTTAAAATAGGTTACTACGAGGCTTGAGTGAAGGATGTTTGGAACGAAGGTGTAATTTCACCTTAAGTTTTCCCATTAAATCTTTTAAATTTTTCATATGAAAATACTTTGGATATTTTAGTGACGTCAAGCTATATTAAATTATACTATAATACGAGTAATCAAATACTATATATCGGTGATGACAAAATATGAAAAAATATACTCTTTTTACACGATTTTTAAAATTTTTATTAAAACAAAAAAAAATCTTCCATTATGACTAGAAGAAAGTTATTGTGAATCGCAAAAGAAAATTAAAGACAGGAATTATCAAAATGGGTACATTTAATAATTTAAAAGAATACGGCTTGGAATAGATAAAATTAAATCAACACAAATAGGATGGAGAATCTTTTCAGTCATTGAGATTTGTTTAAAGTAGATTTCCTATCTTCCTACTTGAAAAAAAATATGAGATTGAAGTAGTGTGAGGCATATTCATAAAGTAAGGGCCGTTAGGTCATTAAAAAAAATTTAACTCGTGAGAAAAGGGTTTTGCTTTCAGTTTTAGTTTACTACATATCTACTTCACTTTTCCACATACTCGCCATTCGTTTCCAAGAAACTGGTGCAGCGTTACGAAAAGTAACGCTGCACCAGTTTCTATAACCCCTCTGCATAGAAGTTCGCTTCTTGAAAATTGACTGGTTGACAACGGCAGTCTTGAGTTCCTCATCATTTTCAAACCGGCGTCTACCAAGCCACTTTTTGAAATGCAAGAAGAGGAAGTAGTCGCTAGGTGCAATCGGGACTATATGGAGGGTGGTTAAATAGTTCACAATGAAAATTTTGAATTTTCTTCTTGGTTAGGCAGTGGTTTGAGGACGCGTGTTGTCGTAAAGGAAGATTATGCCGGAAAACAATTTCCCGCGTCACTGATTTTGTATCGCACTTCTCAGTTTGCTAAGCGTTTAGTACTACACGACAGCTGTAATTGTTAATCCATGATCCATGAAATCGACCAAAATTATGCCCTTTTTGACCCAAAAAACGGTAGCCAACATTTTTCGACTAGAGTACGGAGATTGCTTATACTTTTGCGGTTTTTGGGAACTTGAATGGCACCACTGAATTGACTTTTGTTTCGATTCTGCTTTGATGTAGGATATTTACGTCTCGTATCCCGGAACAATATGAAAAAAAAATCATCTCCATCTTGTCGATAACGATCCAAAAATGCTCGTCCACGATACATTCTTTGCTCTTTGTATTGGTTGGGCATTTTCGGTACCCACTTGCACACAATTTGCGATATCTGAGTTTTTATGTGACAATTTTGTAGATAGAGGTGGGTCTAATATGTGGAAATTCATCAGCCAGAGCATTAATCGTCCCGCGTCGCCGTTTTTAGTTCACTTGTTCAACGATTTCGTCGGTCTGAATACTGGGACTGCCATTCCGCTGTTCGTCATGTACATCTGTGCGGCTATTTTTAAAATTTCGATATCATTGTCTAACTTTTCCTTCATTCATTACTGTAGATCCATACACTAAGCACAACTCTCGATGAATTTGAGCTGTTGAAAATTCTTTTGCACACAAAAATCGAATCTGTACTTCGCAACTGGCAGGAGAGACGATTTTCACGGACATTGCAATCTGCATTCACACGCAGGTAAACGACTACCGATTCAAATCAACAACTGCAGTGGTTTTGTAAATTGCCGATAGATGGTCCTGCATGTGTGAAACTGTGTTTAGACCCCTAGACCCCTAATATTTAAATATAAGCCGACTGTCTTTTATAAATATGCCTATATATTATAGTTTTGGGATCTAAATCGATCTTATTAAGTCTCATTTTATAAATTCTTACACTAAGTACATTATTATGTCTATAACCAGAATATACACATAAAGTTTGATAAAAAACTAAGAAAGGTACTCAATGTAGAAAAAGGTATATTTAACAGGTATATGATTTTCTATGAAATCAATTCTGAGGAAATAGCGAGAAAATCTTCTTTTTTTTTCTTAACCTCTGGAACCACCGTTAAGGTATATCTTCAGAGGATGTGGGGATTCGAACCCGGGACCTCCAGATGAAAGGCCGAGACGCTACCACTCGCGCCACGGAGGCCGGCTTATTTATTAACTTATTTTAAAACAGAAACACCTAGATTGTGAACAAATATTTCAAGAGTCTCATTATTAGCTTAATTTTTAAGTTACTAAATCATCATTAGTGTCACTGAGTATGCTTATCGGTGAATTAATGATAGTTTTAATTCCTGTATTTGGCTGGTTTTCATGAATCTAGTTTCATAAAACTTAATTTTTCACTAGTCAAAACGATGAAAATTATCATTCAATTTTAGTTTTTCTTCTTCTTCTGCGCTATAGCCTAATGTAAACCTTTGCTTTTTTTCTCTTATCTATCGCCATCGCTAAGTAATCTACACCAAGATCCAAGATCGAATCCGGTTCGTACCTAATAAGGCAGTCCATTCCGAAGTCTTTTATTTTTTCTTTTTCTGTTTAGCCTCCGGAACTACCGTAAGGTATTACTTCATAGGATGAATGAAGATGATATTAATGAATGTAAATGAAGTGTAGTCTTATACAATCTCAGGTCGACCACTCCTCAGAAGTGTGGTTAATTAAAACCCAATCACCAGCTTTTTCTTAACTGGACTTTTTCTTAACTGCAGTAATAAGCCCTTATTTAGTTCTTTTCAACGATATATCATGGTACTTATTTTCACTGGTTCTAGAGTTATAACTAAATAATATTTGGATCTTGCAAGGGAAGGCACATCGGATCGAATCAAATTCATCCCCTTTTTTAAATTTTTTTATATTTAAATATATTGATTTATTAATAATTATTAACCTCTTATTTTAAAACTCCTTTTACAATAAATAATAATTCAATAATAATAATAAAAAAATATCACAATTTATTAATGAAATAAAATTTAATGTATTTTTCATTAAAAAAAAAAAAAAAATGTGTGTATGTAATTTAATAGGCGTACAAGGAAGTCATGGGATGTCCGCAACAGATTTATTGTTTAGTGTAAATTTTTAAATTTTTTTCTTGTTCTGGCTAGGATTGGTTGAATTAATTAACTTTTTTTTGTATTGATTGAATTCTTTTTTATTGGATAGGGTCGAGTCTTTGATAATACAAATAAATACAAATCATCTAGTGCAAATTTATTTTATCAATACCCGTATATAACTGTACTGTTTGCAAAGTAACTGATTACATTATCTATGTTACTTCTTAGATTTACTAGACCAGAATATGTTACCAATTAGTATCTAAACAGTAATGACAAAATTTTAATTAGTATCATGACTGCGCATCGATCTGTTAATTTCAATACATTCAAAAAATCTGCTATGGACATCACATGACTGCAAAAATCCGGAAATAATACGATTCTTATTTATAATTTTCAATTAATATTAAATAATCATATGATTCCCTAAAACTTATGACACATTTTTAAAAGTCCATTAAATTTTATTTCACTAATAACTTCTGAGATATTTAAAAAAAATGTTTTTGAATTATTATTTATCGTAAATTTTCTTTTTAATCATGGGTTAATAATTATTAATAATCAATATATTTAAATTAAAAAGAAAAAAAGAAAAAAGGAGATGAAGTCTGATTCGAACTGATGTGCCTTTTAAGATCCAAATATTTCATTAATTAAAATTTCATTTGGCTGTAACTTTGGAACCAATGAAAATAAGTACCCTTATGATATATCGTTGAAAAAACTCTCAATGAGGGCCTATTACTGCTGTTAAGAAAAAGTCGAAAATCCAAATTTTATTTTGAATTTTGGGCTTTTTTGGACTCTTTTATTTCAGTCGATTGCAATCAAAAGGAGAGATGTTACAACACTCTTTAATCCAAAATATCCTACGGCTAATCGTTTTTGGGTTGTGCGAGATATGTACGTACATACGTAGTCGTCACGTCGAAACTAGCCAAAATGGATTCAAGGATATTCAAAGCGTATTAACCGAACACAATCGGGACTGAACGGTGGGTGGCTAAAAAGTTCCCTACGAACATATTTTGAATCTTCATCTTGGTTAAGAAAGCAGTGTGAGGACGCGCGTTGTCGTGAAGTATTACGCCGGACGACAGTTTCCCGAACGTTTCAGTTTGGGGAGCGTTCGGAGTCCACATCACCTGTAATTGTTGATCCACAAACATATAATCGACCAAAATGACGCCTTTTTTGTCCTAAAAAACGGTAGCCAACATTTTTCGGCTCGAGTACGGAGATTGCTTACACTTTTTAGGTTAGAGGAACTTGAATGGCACCACTGCATCGACTGTTGTTTCGTTTCTGCACTGGTGTAGGTTATCCACGTCTCGTCGCCCCTCACAATGGGGGAAAAGAAATCATCTCCATCTTGTCGATAGCGGTCCAAAAACGCTTGTCCACTGCACATTCTTTGCTCTTTGTGTTGGTCGGTGAGCATTTTCGGTACCCACTTTGTACACAATTTGCGATATCTAAGCTTTTATGTGATAATTGTGTAGATAGAGGTGGGTCTAATATGTGGAAATTCATCAGCCAGAGTACTAATTGTCATCACCGATAACATCGCAGTTTTCATTTCACCTGTTCAACCATTTCGTCGGTCTGAATACTGGGCCTACCACTCTGCATTTCGTTATGCACATTTGTGCAGCCATTTATAAAATCTCGACATCATTGTCTAATCTTTCCTTCACTCATTACTGTAGATCCATACATTAGGCACAACTCTCGATGAATTTAAGCTGTTGAAGTTTCTTTACACACTAAAATCGAATCATAGCGACGCACTTCTCAACCGGCAGGCGAAGCGAGTTTTGCGGACATTGCGATCTGCATTTATCGGCAAGCAAACGACTCCAGAATGAAAATAACAAATTCAATGGCTACGCAAATAGCCGATAGATGGCCTTGCATGCGTGAAATTGCGTTCAGACCTCTCTCTCTTTTTCTGTTTAGCCTCCGGAACTATCGTAAGGCACTACTTCAGAGGATGAATGAGGATGATGTGTATAAATGTGAATATAAGTCTAGTCTTGTACAATCTCAGACCGACCACTTCTGAGAATTGTGGTTAATTGAAACACAACCACCAAAGAACACCGGTATCCACGATCTAGTATTCAAATCCGTATGTAAGTAACTACCTTCACTAGAACTCTTGACTTCAAAATCAGCTGATTTGCGATGTCGCATTAACCGCTAGACCGGCCGGTCAGCGTGTTCAGACCTGCTAATATTTAAATATAAGTCAACGGCCCTTACTTTATGAATATGTCTCGTACAAATAGTACACAAAAAAAAAAAAAACAACAACAACAAATTCTACTGAGTATTATTTTTCTTAATTAGGAAACCCTTGTGTTAGAAAATTGGTTCAAAATTAATAAGTTGTAAAATCTTATGAAGATAATTAGGAGATTATGTCTGTTCCAGCATTCCCAACTATTATTCATAAACCGACTTGTTAGATATCTTGATTAATTGTAGATATAGTGTAATAATTAATTACAAGTTCAAATTAGTTATATGTTCATATACTTACAGATATATATATATACATATATATGCATATATATATATAGCGTGATTGTTAGCAGTAAACAGAACTATTTGTTGGAGGTTTATGTGTTTGCTCACCTACCATGTCAGCCAGCGGTAACACAGGAAGATCATTTAAATGATATAAAATAAAAATTTTTCATGAGAATTATACCTCATTAAAAAAATATAAACTTAAAATAAATATACAATTAATGAAGAATGCGATATAAATGTTTATGTTTTAAAATTAAATTAGAATATAAATGAATTTAATTAATTCTCACAATTCATAAAATATATTAAAAATTTAATTTTTCCAGCTATTATAACTCTGAAGTCATTTATGTTTTGTTATTTCCTTATCTAAAATGATCATTAAGTTTTTATTGTTGTTGTTGAACACACATTCGTTTCAATTGCCTAAACATCAATTTCATAAAACAAACCTCTACGGAAACTTATTTTGGTTTTCTTTTAAATAGACTCTTAACACATTACGAATGGTTCTTTTCTTTTGTAATTTAGCTATTTCTTGCACGTTCAATTCGTTAATACTCTTCCATTAATTTACGTCATACTATATCATTTTACTCAGAATCAAATTCTTTACAAGATTTGTTTCTAAATTTCTATTTGTTTACCGATTTTATAAAGATATTTTTCGCAGAACATAAAATAGTGTGTTTTTCGATCCCAATCTTTGATCTTCTACCATAAATTTCTCGAAAAATACTAAAAATATACTTTATGAGCCTATTTTTACTTCCTTGTATGAAGTAAAGGAAGTATTATGATCCCGAAATATTTCGGTTTTCAGATTTCAACGGAAATATCCATTTTCACCATCCCTGAATCCATTTTGACTAGTTCTTCGTGATGTCTGTACTTATCTCGTCTGAACGTACGTACGTACATAACTCGCATAACCCAAAAACGATTAGCCGTAGGATGTTGAAGTTTTGGATTTAAGAGTCTTGTAACATCTAGTTGTGATCTCTCCTTTTAATTGAAATCGACTGAATCAAAAAAGCCAAAAATCCAAAAAAATTTTGATTTTGGACTTTTTCTTAACGGCAGTAATAAGCCCTCATTGAGAGTTTTTCAAATACGTATCATAAGTGGTACTTATTTTTTTTAAATAATTTTTTTTATTTAAGTATATTGATTTATTAATAATTATTAATCCATGACTGTAAAAAAACTTTTACAGTAAATAATATTTAATAGACACTCCTTATAAGGCAAAGGAGTGTCTGGCAAAGGTGCAGGAAAAGTCTGAGAGTAGTTCGATGGAGGTGCAAGTTGTTAGAGAAGCAGCCAGATATAGATATCATAGAACACGCACCTTTTGAACCCCCAAAAGCCCAGAGAGTACCTATGGTGAGGGCGGGTACATCAGCCGCCCCAAGTATGGATATAGAATCAAGTTTAACAGTCGCTGGAAACATAGTGCTACCAAGCTACCAAGTGCATCGAGTTTAGATTCAATAACTACTATAGTAACCGCACCGTCTAAGATGTCATCGCCTGATGTTAGTCGTAGAACATCTATGGTGTCTGAAAGGGAGGATGATGATATGTCCGAGGCCTCAGATACACTATCATCAGAGGTAGAGGTGGTTAGGAGAATGGAAAAAAGGTTGGCCGAAAGGTAAGCCTAGAAAATCAATAATGAAGAGGAAGGATAAAGATTAGAGTACCATCTATTATGTATGTATTGCATTTATTGGCTATTAAAAGAAGAATGATATAAGAAACATGAAATGAAACAATGAGGGCATTTCTTTTTTTTCTTTTTGAGTGAAAGGGGCTAATGACCATAGTAGTCGATGCCCCCAAAACCTTAAGAAAAAAAAAATAATAATAATAGTAATAAAACAAAACAAATATGATAAAAACTTTAATGGACTCTAAAAATGTGTATTTGTAATTTAATAGGCATTATTAGATATATATAATAGATTTGTTGAAACATCTGATTATTTAATATTAATTGAAAATTATAATTTAGAATCTTATTATTTTTGGATTTTTGCGCAAAGAAGTCATGTAGATTATTTTTTGCACATCTACATCAGAATATTTTTTTTTGCAATTTTTCCGGTCAGATTTCATATAAAACCATTAAATTTATCGCTTAATTTTGGTCCCTAGAATTCACAGTTTAGTTTAATTTTACAGAAGGCGCAGTAATCAGAGCGAAATCTTTCATCAGTCGACACTCGCTAATGAAGAGTATCCGATGTTTATACGAACTTTCTTCTTTATTTTCATCAGTAGAACACATCTTGAAAATTTGTTACTTGTTTTATGAATCACTCTATGCATATGGGTTTCAATCAAGTGTGGGTATCCTAAAATAACTTTTCGATAGTTAAACATAGAAACATGAAATTCAGTAAACGTTCCTATGTTGTAACTAACTGTTTTTATTGGTACGAAATCACTCTCTAAACTTCCACGGGACCCTATAAAGAAAGACTACAGAAAAAATATTTTGACATAATAAACTTTAGGTTATGACAACTCTAACCAAAGTTGTGAACTTAGCTTTTATCTTTTCTTAGCTTCGTTAAAAAAAAAAAAATTAAAACTAACAAATGTAACTAGCGTGAAAAACATTAACAGGTTGACTCACATTGAAAAATGCAACATTTCCAAAGTTACTATATTTATTTTGTTAAAAATATCAACCAGTATTGCCATTTTTTTTTCAATTTCAATAAAGATTTCGTTACTCTGTTTTTTGATACTAGTTTCACTTATAAATTCAACTTTTTAAAATATTCAAAAATAAAGTTGAGACATCAATTTGTGTCTCTTAGCAACCATGGATAACGAGACATCAATTGATGTCTCAGAATATTTAACATATTTTAATTGAATTGTAATATCCTTTACTTACTAACAACCGATTGTATTTATTTTTAATTCTACAACTCCAGAATTGTTTGTATACTATTTTTATTAATTGCTATATATATTTATATAAATTGCTAAAAGTCTGTCTCTTCTGTAATAAAATCACATTTTATTGATAATTATACTTTGAATTTAGATTGTTAAAGTAAAATTTAAATTTAATATTTTTAAGAGTACTTGATTATAAAATCTAACTAAACTTCGTCAGTAAACAACAAAAATTAATTAACATTCTGTTACAAAAATAATCAATAATGTTTATTTTGATTTTATTTTTTGTGATTTAAAAAAAATCTTTAATTTCAGATTTAAAGAAATTTCTGTGTTACATACTACAAAAATATATACAGAATTTTATGTTGAAATAATATTTAATTTGATAAAAAATAATTAAAAATAAAGAATAATATTGCATCTTAAGTGTGGCATTACACTGAGACATCATTTGATGTCTCATGGCAGCCAACCTGTTAAAATGGCCGCTATTTTGGTTAGAATTTTCGAAGCTTAAAAATTTTTTTTTACGTCAAATTTTTCGTTTTTCAATGCTCTTTTAATTGATATGACAGTCTTACTTTACCCATTTAAAATGGTTTTTGAGAGTGTCTTATGTAAAAAATTCTGATGTGGACATCACTTGAATTCCTTATACGAAAAACTAAAAATAATAAGATTCTAAATTATAATTTTCAATTAATATTAAATAATGAGATGTTTCACCAAATCTATTACATATTCACATATGTAAGAATGCCCATTAAATTATATATACACATTTTTAAAAGTCCATAAAATGTTATATCACAATTAACTGCTGATATTTTTTTGTCATCATCATTATTATTATTATTTTTATTTTTTATTGTTATTACTAAATTATTATTTATTGAAAACAATTTTTTTTGCAATCAAAGGTTAATAATTATTAATAAATCAATCAATATATCTAAATTAAGAAAAAAAGAAAAAAAAAGAAAGAAGATGAAGTCTGATACAAAAAGAGGAGCTTTCCTCATCTAAGATTCAAATATTTCATTAATTAAACTTTTATTTGGGTATAACTCTGGAGCCCTTGAAAGTAAATACCACTTCTGATAGATATTTGAAAATCTCTTAATGAGGATTTAATTTTGCAGTTAAGAAAAAGTTCAAAATCAAATTTATTTTTGGATTTTGGCCTTTTTTTTTAACACTTTTGGGTCAATGTATTGTAGCCAAAATGGAAGGTGCACAACTAGTTATTACAACAGTCCTAAATCCAAAATTTAAGCCGACATCCGTGGCGCGAGTGGTAGAGTCTCAGCTTTTCATCCGGAGGTGCTGGGTTCGAACCCCGGTCAGGCATGGCATTTTTCACACACACTACAATTCATTCATCTCATCCTCTGAATATATACCTTAACGGTGGTTCCTGAGGTTAAAAAAAACTCCAAAATTTTAACATCCTAGGCTAATCGTTTTTGAGTTATGCGAGATACATACGTACCATGTCACGCCGAAAGAAGTCAACATGGATGCAAGGATGGTCAAAACGGGTATTTCCGTTGAAATCTGAAAACTAAAATTTTTCGAGATCATAATATTTCCTTTACTTCGTACAAGGAATTAATAATGAAGTTTAGGGGTAATATGGAAATAATATGGGAAAATGTAACTGAAAGTAATTATCGTACGACAGATAGAAAATATTTCTTTAATTATGAATAGATTAGTTAATCGTTGAACCAATTAGAAGGAAATAAACTTTTACATAATTTGTAGATTTCAAAAACTATTACGTTTTCTATACTCAGTATTAATTTTTATTTATTTGTACATTTTCTTTATTTTGTTTAACCTTCGGAACCACCGTTAGGTATTACATCAGAGGATGAGATAAATGATTTGTAGCGTGTGTGACAATGCCATGCCTGATGGATTCGAACCCGGGACCTCCGGATGAAAGGCTGAGACGCTACCACTCAGATGCCGGCACATATGTAATAAATTCCTATTTTTTTTTTTTTTTTTTTTTTTTTTTGGGTTTAACCTCCGGAACCACAATTAAGTATAACTTCAGAGGGATGAAATGAATGAATTGTAGCGTGTGGTGTGAAAAATGCCATGCCTGACCGGGATTCGAACCCGGGAACTACGGATGAAAGACCGAGACGCTACCACTCGGCCACGGAGGCCGGCTATATAATAGCCGGCCTCCGGCTATGTAATAAATTCCTATTACATTAAATTACATATACACAATTTTAAAATTCCATAAAATTTTATTCTACAAATAACTTCTGATTTAAAATTTTTTTTATAGTTATTATTGAATTATTGTTAATTGCAAAACTTTTTTAAAATCACTGGTTAATAATTCCTAATAAATCAATATATTTAAAAAAAAAGTTAAAAAAAAAAAGAAAAAAAGGAGATGAAGTCTGATTAAAGTGCCTTTCCTTGTAAGATCCAAATATTTCATTAATTAAAATTTTATTTGGCTATAACTCGAACCATTGAAAATAACTACTAATTATGATATGTTGTTGAAAAACTCTCAATAAGGGCTTATTATTGTAATTAATAAAAACTGCAAATTCCAAATTTTTTTGGATATTGAGCTTTTTTGGACACTTTTGTATCAGTCGTTTGCAGTTTAAGGGGGAGGTGCACAACTAGATGTTATAACAGTCCCAAATCCAAAATTTCAATATCCTACGACTAATCTTGTTTGAGTTATAAGAGACATGTACGTACATATACGTACAGACATCACGCCGAAACTAGTCCAAATGGATTAAGGGATGGTCAAAACCAATATTTCCGTTGTAATCTGAAAGCGAAAATTTTTTGGCGATCACAGCACTTCCTTTACTTCATACAAGGAAGTAAAAACAGCTCATCTCAGTGTAGGAGGTTTAATATTAAGTTGTAATTTTTCTGTATCTAACGGTTGAAAAGTTATTTAAGAATTTTCCTACTTTGTTAACCCTCTATATATATATATATATACGAGGGTCGTCCACAAAGTAACCTCCGTTTTGAAATAAAAATTAAACCAGTTGAGATACAAAAATTTTATTA
>JAAAKQ030128417.1:0-13575 GCA_010016005.3 Zanna intricata | reverse complement strand
AAACATTAACGAATACGAAATCCAGCGTGAAATTTATGGGAAAACTTTCAGAACCTTTCAAGATCAGACGGAAGGTGATGGACTGTCCCCTTTGCTATTTAACATAGTCTAAGACAAGGTCATAGAAGAATGGAAAAAGAAACTTAAAGAAGAAAATCACTGTAAACCAATTGCACTAGGAACAAAGAAATTCAACCTAAAAATACCTTATTTGGCCTTTGTAGATAATCTTGCGATAATGGCAGATTCTGATGTACTGACCATAAAACAGATAGAAACCTTAAAAGAATGCGCAGAAAAAGTCGGCTTACAAATCTCCTTTGAAAAGACAGTTTTCACGACAATAAATTTAGAAATTTCCAAGTTACAAACCAAATATGGAAACATTAATTAGAGTTCCATACTTTAAGTATCTAGGAGAAATTATCACTAAAAAACATTCACAAACATGAAAGTATACAAAAAGCTCGAAGAGGACTGGTGCAAACTCTTTATAATAAGAAATGTTTGCCATTAAATACAAAGACTAGATATTACAACATAGTGATTAAATCGACAATATTATAAGCTAGAGAAACCCTGACACAAAACAGAAAAGTACATATGGAAAGTCTAAAGAAAAAAGAAAGGAAAATAATTAAGAAAATTCTGGGACCGAAATGCACCGTAAATGGATTCAGACTATAGAAAACATCTAGAGTTGAAGCATATTCAAACATAGAAGCAGTCATGAGGAAAAGGCGTCTTAAATTTTACGGCCACATAATGAGGCTTCCCGAATACAGAATAACGAGAAAGATTGTAAAGTATGTAGCATCGCTCACAAACGGAGGGGATTGGATCTAAAACATCAGGAAGGGCTTGAAATTAGCAAAAATCACAGAAGAAGAAATATATGAAAGGAACGAAATCAGAAGGAAGGTTGAAAAATAGAAGGTTAAATCGGAGACTAGAGCCCCAAAACCCGGGACAATGGGACCAAGGAAAAACGAACTGAATTCTCACAAACAATGAAAGAGTGGTGGGCAAACAAAAAGAACTAGAAGCCCAAAAAATGAACCATCTCTACTTAGCGTTCTCCACTGCTGAGTTTTACGTCTAATATTAATATGTAAAAGGGTGACCTGAAATGTACTAAACTAGGAGAAAATTACTTTACAAAGAATAAATTCAAGGTTCATAACGTCAATACGATTTGTATATAACAAATCTTGTATATTTTTTTTTTTTATGTGAGATTTAAATAAATTTCTCTACAGAATTTTTTAAAATAGTAAAAAATATAATAAAAATAATGAACCATGAAGGTTTCCCGCAGGGAGATAAGCAGTTTATATAACTTATTGTTTACTACAGAAAGGGGTATTTAAATCTGTTGCTTTACCCTTCCTGTAACAGAGTTTTTATGGTTGTGTTACATGTAAATCACCTGAGGGTACAAGAGAGCCATAGTTATTTTCTCTGTTCGCTGTACAGCTGATCTCTTTTTATCTCTTGTAGTGAATACAATGAAGGTGTCATTTTTAGAACTGAATATCATCCGTATATCAATGGATTTCATATGCTGACATGCAACTGTGTATTTACAATGAAAAAGAAAACAAGAAATTATTTCACTTTAAATTTTTCTAGTAAGCCTGTAATTGGATGTTTGTTATTCTTTAAGATGGCTATATAATTTCTTGGAGAGATTTGTGACTTTTTTCAGGTTGCTTTCGACTGTAACAAATATGGAAGTAATTAAACGCTTACATATATAAAAAAGGATGATGAAATTTAATAAAAATAATATTAGAATATTAGAATATGCTATAATAACGGAAAAGGGAATGGATATTTTAATAATAAATATGATAATTAATTGTTGAATACTTATTTCCAAAGAATTATTTTGTAATAAGCTCATAACAGTAAAAAAGCAGTCCTTACAATTATGCACATGACACACACATATAATTTCTTTACAATAAGAAGAAAAAAATGAAAGTTTTTATCGATATTCCATTCTTTCTCATAAAATGAAAAATCATACTGTCAGAAAATAGAAGACTAATAACAACCCATGAATAACAAGTTATGAATATTGTAGGCTTATAAAATAACATAGTATTTGCAGTATTTTGCTCGGGTATTTCAAACTCGATTTGTTGGAAATGTCAAACAATAAATTATGTCAATCAATTAATGCCATATTAGATTATTATCTGGTTAATATTAAAATGTAGAATTCAGAAATATATTGTTTATTAAAAATTAAACTCATTTTTTTATGACTGAGTATGAAGTATCTGTAACTTATTATTAAACGAAAAAGGAATGCACCTATCTCAACAAAGTCCCGAATCAACATAATTATACTAAATACCAGAATGTTCTACCGATTAACCGATGACCAATCAATCTTTTACTACCATTAGTAAACGTAATTGAATGTAATACCTGTGTTTGTTTGAATGAATGAATAAATAGATGACTCGGTAATCTTTAAACATTCTTTAACAATCTAGTAACAAAAATTAGCCTTTTATGAAATAAGCTAGTATATGTGTCTTCACTGTTTGATAAAATTTAATAAATTTTTATTGCAATTAGAGCCAAGAAGTTATTAAAAATTTAAATTATATTAAATTTATTTGTTAGTAACTAATAAATTTTTATACGGTCTGTACTTAAACTAAGCATTAAGTTTAAACAATAATGAAATTAAATACGCCAATCAAAGCAATTTTCAAAAATAACTTATTAGAGACGTTTCATAATATCTTAAATTTAGTTGCAGACGGTTAAAAATTATTTAGGTACATAGCAATAAGTATTTTTAACGAAGGTATACACTTAAAAACCATTCCTAATGTTTGTAACTCTTATAACTGAATAAATATTTTGTTGTTTCATTGTAAATGCCGGAAAACTAAAAGGTTTTAAATAATTCTTTCTGAACAAAATGATTTTAATAGGGTAAAGATAAACGTCTATACTTTAACCATAAAAAAGAGTAGAGGATATTAGCTCTTATGACAAATATATGAAAAATATAAGAAGTGTTAACACAAAATTAAAAAAAAAAAATTATAAGAATCTTGTGAATATCGATTTATGATTTAAAAATTATAAGAATCTTACAGATGTTTACATTTTCTGAGCACAATCACAAGATTATTTCAAGCATGAAGTGTGGTTAATATGTGCCAGAATCATTGTTTGTGGCTTGAATAGAACCAGCTACTGTATATTTTTACAATAAAAAAAGTTTTTTATTAAACTTAAAACATATTCCTCGTAAGGTTTTTTAAGAAAAAAATTTTAAATTTCTCTACGTACAAAATGTTAATCATTCACTCCATTTTTACTTTCTTGTATGACGTAAGGGAAGTAATATAATTGTGAAAAATTACAATTACTTGGGTTTCAATTAACCACAGATCTCAAGATTGGTTGACTTGAGACTCTACAAGACTGCTCATCATTGACATTCATATATATCATCCTCATTCATCCTCTGAAGTAACATCTTATGGTGTTTCCAGAGGCTGAACAGAAAAAGAGAGTGTAATTTCAGTTTTTTTCTTGCCCTAAACCCCTGTACCGGACCCACAAGTAAGTATTTCTCGGTGCAGGGTCGTGTGCTTTAACTCTAACGGCCCTCCCACGGTTTCGGGAGGTTGGGCTGCCGGCTGTATCTTCTCTATTTTTTGATGTCCACTCAAATGGGGAACCATCGCTGGTCCCCCACCGGTTCGGATTTTTTAGTGTTCCTTGCCTCTAGCCAGATTCAACTTCGTTCGGAGCATCTGACCGGTACACTGGTCTTGTATTTTGATTTCTCCAGTAGAGAGGTCCCCGATCAGTCATCGGAGGTGACCCAACAAGGCAAACCGCTCCATCATGAGCAGGGCTGCACTCGAAGTCACTACCCGAGATGACCACCGTTCCAGTCCCTGGCTTCTTTATCTTTAGTTTTCAAAATTATTTTTGAAAATTTATTGATAACTTCCAAATTAGATAGATTTTGCAAAAAAATATGGGACAGTTATTTCAGGAGTGAGCCATCCCACTCCCAAGTACCTTCTGCCGACGTCCCACCTGTGACATCGATAAATAGTGTGTTCAGGTGTGTCGATTTCGGTACAGTACCTGCACACAGGCGAGTCCTTAATGCCAAACAGGGAAAGAGGCCTCAAAACACCCATGTCCTGACAGTAACTATGTTAGTTAGAAGCTCATCTCTCCGAAGCCATTTTCCTGTAGACGTCCCATTCCATATATTCTGCTATTCGTTCAATAAAAATTCCCTTGAATCAGATTTGGTCATTCCACTATAGATTCTGGTCAGCATTTGTGCCGGAAGTTGGATAGGAGGAATACCCACTATCACATTAATCTCATTACGTGATACAGTTTTATAAGAGGCAGAAATTTTTATAGCAGTCCGTCTTTGTAGGGCAGAAACAATATTAATGTTTTTCTTCTTGTCAAAGGCATCTACCCAAGCAGGTATGGCGTAGAAAATAAAGGAGAAAGCCGCTAAAATAATTACTCTACGTTTTGTTCCTATTGGGCGTGATGGTTGTGCATGAGTTGTCCAAGTTTAGATACAATCTCCTCTGCTTCCTCTGTCATCTTGCGAAAGTGAACATTAAACAGGCGACTAGACACCAGCCCCACACGCCCAGGTATTTGACCGATCTGGACGTGGGTATATTCGCATCACCGACTCTAACTCTGATCTGTGTATATGTCGTAGTCCGGTAAACGCAGTAGCCGAGATCTTGTGGGGAGAAAACTTAAGACTTCTGTTCTCCTCAGATTAATCGATATATTTCAAAATTCATATTAAAAAAAAGGTTCGTGCATGTGTGTACGTGTGCGCGTGAGTGCGCATTTTAATGCGTGTTTCAGTCTGTGCGCGCGCGCTTGTAAAACGCACACACAAGAGCACACTATTTTTTTATATATAAAATTTTACGAAATTTTCAAGTTTTACATTTATATGTATATATTTGCTAATAAATGAATTATTAATAAAGTACTATTTTTACTGCTACTACTATTACTAATACTAACAATAATTTGTTTAAAAAAAAACCAACTTTTTACCACTTCTTACCGGATTTCTTTTAGTACTAGATAAGGTTGCAGAAAAGCTTAACAACCCTACTATGCCAGTAAAGAAACAAGAATTAAAAACTAATATATGAATATTCATTTAATCATAATATTGACAAATTAAATAATAGTACTGCTTGATTTAAAAAATTAATTTCCTGAAGTATATTGAAAGAGGAATTTTATTTTGAAAGTTTTTAAAAAAATATTTTTGAAAATATTTCTTTTGTAAAAAAACAAAAACATGTTATCTAAATATTTTTATGTATACAATAAATCTTCAGTAAATTTTTAGTTAACAAAATATCTGCAGATTAAAAAAAAAAATATATAAAATCGTGAGAAAAACATCATTTAATATATTATTTGAAATAAGCCTAAAAAAAATGAAAAGAACATTTAGAAGTAATAATTTAACATTAATAATATCGATTTAATAGAAATTGATTAAGTATGTAAGTTTTATTCTTGCTAATAACTAAAATAAAATTTTGAAGTAATTGTTTCTGAAATCGCATTTCTACTTAGAGAAAAACATTTTCATGAAACTTCTTCGTTAACCACATATTTCAATGAATTTTTTTATCAAAGTTATTTATATATAGAGCTTGAAAATTCCATAAATTAAAAATATTATAAAGAATCGAATGATTTATCAAAAACTTATAAACGAAGTGTTATCTTTGTATTAGGTTTTTTTTTTGAATAATAGACTTAATTTACTAAATTATATGATTTTACACTATTACTTTTTTATGTAATTAGTTAGTTATTGTCATTTTTTGTTTATTTTTCTTCTTTTTTTAAAATTCTTAATAAAAATGACAACAGATAAGTTAATTCTCTTATTGCCCTCTCATAATGCTACTGATCATTCTCATAATTTCCCTTAAACAAGCCTTATTTAATTTCTACGTTGAATACTCTTTACTTTTCTTAAATACATTCTTTTATAATATGTCGACACGTAACGGAATAACTCTTTTTTAAAAATGTATTGTACTATAAAGTTTAGTACAATAAGTTCTAATAATAGAGTTATTCCGAAACGCGTTAACGTACATTAAACAAATGAAGCTAAGAAAGGTAAATAGTACTCAACATAGAAATCTTAAAAAATTATAATCTAAATAACAATTTTATTTAATTTTCTCTTGGTTAGCTATATTAATCGTATTTTACGGTAAGAAAAAAGCAAGCCTTTACCCTAATCCCTTACCTAGTGTATTCAGCACTGCCTAGCTTTTTAATCTGAATCTCATTAATGATACTCCTCATTACAAACATAACATGCGTTGACTTAGCCTGACTAATCTTCATCATTCATCTAGTTACCCACTCGTTAATTAGATACAATACAGTTTGTAGTATAGCAGAAACTATACTAGAATTGCAATACCATAATAGAAGCTACAGCCACAATTTCTACGTCATTCGAGAACGATGTAACTGTAATGTCCTCTGCACTCGGAAAGTTCGTAGTGAAGACTGAGTATAGAACCCGTTCCCAAAACTAAGCCCTGAAGAATACCCGACCCAGTATCAAAGTATACAGACAAGGTTTGATTGTAATTAATCTGGGAAAAAAGTCCGTCCAGGTTGCTGTGTAGGATCAAGTTATACGGTAGAGAAAGACTCCTTTTCAATTTATAGAGTAGGCCAGGAAGCCTTATCTTATCAAGATATGGCTTGTTCTTATCAAGATAAGAAATCTTGTGTTTTATCAAGATAAGACAAGTTTATCTTATCAAAGGCCTGCTGGACATCCCAAATAAAAGCAGTACATCTTCTCTTTTAGACACTTTCTGATAATGTTTATAATCTTGTGTGTTTGTTCGATTGTTGAATGACCGTGTCTGAAGCCAAACGGAAGATCAGGAATAACATGTCCTCCTCCGAAATCGGCCATAACTTTAGAAGAAGTAGTTTTTCAAATATCTTTAATAGAATACGTAACAGGCTTATCGGCCTCTGTGAAGTTAGATCATGGATTGACTTACCTACTTTTGGGATTACTATCTGCCACACCTTTTATTTCGTTGGAGATTCGTAGTTTGAAGAATGTCATTAAACAAACATGTTATATACAGAATGGGTTTGTGTGGAAGCATAAAAAGCATTTGTTAGTTGTCAAGTCATACCCGGAATATTTATTTTGATTCCCTCCTTTCCTATTACTCGCAGAACCTCTGTTGACGAAAAATATATTTCACAGAAAGCCTTATAGGAATTGAGCTACTCAGGAATTCGATTTCTTTCTCATCTTCGCCTCGTATGTAAAAAGACTGAAAGACTTTCTCAAGACACCTTGTGAAACATCAGCTTTCTCACTGCAGATTCAAGATTACGATCCACCTAACGTTGTCAAATGTGGAAAGGATGGTGGTGGTCTGTTGAACTCCTGCGTAGCTTTACATAGTAAATCATCATCCTTTGCAAAGAGGAGAGATTCTCAAGGAAATTTCTAAATGTCTCGTTTTTAATAGAATTCAGCAGCCATTTTAATCTACAAGCAGCCCTGTTCAAAGTTGTTCTATACTTAGGCTTTCTGTAATATTGCCACCTCTTTCTAAGTCTCCTATTAGTAGAGATAAGATCCATAACCTCTCACGGGTAAGTCGTCTCTCTCTGTCCACCATGTCTATTCTCTGGTGATGACCGCCAAGCTGCCTCCTTCAGGATTTCGGTCAAGAAATGCGTCACATTAGGTAATATAACGCAAAAGGTAGAGCTGAAAGCTTGAAAAATATAGTTGGTATAGATATATCAGCTCTACTTTTCATTCAGACAGGCGCACATAGGTAGAACTCAATCCAGTTCTGATATCTGCCTCAGCTGATCTTGTTGTTGTGTAGGACAGGCGGTTTGTATTTCTTTAACGCTAATGGTAAATAGTACGGCTGAATGATCAGATGTTGAATCAAAGCTATTCGTAACTTCAGTGTCATATCAGCGAAATATCAAAGGTGACAAAAAGTTCTAAAGTCTGGAATCTTAGTTAGATCCAACGGTTAGTATGTGGGTTGTAGCTCGGAGATGATATTCAGGATGATGTTGATAATAATTTTATTTTTTAAATAAAATATTTTACTTATCCTTTCATTTATACTCATGAAATTGCAATATTTGGTAAAATGGGCATTCTTAAAAAAACAAAATTGTAATATCCAACCAGATATCAGAAATATTTTTGTATAACTCAACAAAATAATTTGGCTTATGAAGATGTGTTCTTTTATGATTCAATTTTCATTTTTCTCGGTCCAATTTCAAAGATCTTCTCATTATCAGCTTTTTTGAAATATAAATTATTTTTTTTTTTACAGATACAATACTGTTTAGTTTATGTATCTTTAAATTATAACATTTTTGTATCCTGAATTTTCTGAATCCCCATAAAGTTTAGATGTTTAGAATACAAAATATATATTTTAAAATAATTTTCATTATTCTCCTCGGAATTGTGATTTATTTTTTAGTTATTCTGAACATTTAATTTTTTTGTATATATTTAATTTAAATATTACTTCCTTTGATTTTATTTTTTAAAAGTCAATATTGGCTTAACATAATTTTTTTTTTATTTTGTAATTAATTATATGTTTTGAGATCGTATTCTGATAAGATTTTTTTTTTATCCGTGAAGTAAAATAACTACCCGTCTTTGTATTTATTTGTATGTATATATTTAATATATTATTATGTACAAATCAGAATAAAATCTTTATTTTTTAAAATTGCAATTTCAAACCTGCTTTTTTTACATTATTACTGCGTAATGTAATAATAACCTTCGAATAACATTGCTTAGAATAAAACTGTTATTTCGTCACATATTTTTACAATTCACAATGGTTAATACATCTACAAAGTTTTTTCTGTGAAATGAAAAACTTACAGAAACTTAATAAAATCTTATTTATTAATTATGTTTAATTTGTCTATATTATTTTTCGTTTGAATAATATTTTTAAATTTCAAGATAAAAAATTATCGTATTTTTTAATTATACGAAGTTTTATTTTTTAATAGGGTCGACAGTGATCCACGCGACTAACTATTGTCGTCACGTGCCGTTGGTTACAGAGCCTATTAATTAAATATTATGTATATAAAATGGTGTGTAATATTATTTTAAAGTATTGATAATGACTTTTAAAACAAAAATAAAGAAAAATAAATAAATAAAGTAAAATAAAGCGCAGCGGGGTTAGCTATTTATCTAATAGGTTATTTTGTAACTGTCTCCCTCTCACACCATTTCTCCCGCTTCATAACTGATTTCTTTCCCATCTGCTATCAAGCTACACACTTAAACGAGTATATATATATATATATATAAGTATAAATCATCGTCACTCCAAAGTATTATTAGTATAATTGTCGGTCGGGTAGATAAGACAAAACTGGCAGCTTTCTTGTGTGATATTATATCCAATTAGAGTGTGTTCCTGTTGTGTGTGCATCTACCGAGTTCGTGATCGTTGAGTGTATTGAGAGATGGTTATCGAAGAACAGCTGTTATCAACGAGCAAGTTTGATAGCAGCGCTCTGTACGACAGCACGCCTCCCAGCATGAAACTCGAGGACGAAACTTTCTTCCAATTCTTGGGTAAGATTATACGTGTTCATCCACTTATTTTCATATAATCAGCTGATGTTGACCTATTTCTATAAATACGAGTCTACTCAGCCATCAGTCTATCTGTTACGAATGCCACCGTATAACCCGGTTGCACGTTTCACTGTTAACACTTTATTAGAAACAAATCATTTTGAAATGGTATTTCAATAGTTCTATTTATCTCTTTTTTGTAATATATTTATTTATAAAATAATGTAGTAATTTATTTGCTCTAGATAACTTTATTTAGAGCGTTATTCTCGAAAATAAATTTCATATACTATTTACTATTTATTTTATTTCTGTGTTTTGTCGAGTAATAGATTTTTGGTTATTTAATGCTTCTACAGCTATTAAAACTAAATATCCAAATTTTTTTATTTATTTTTGTTTTTATTAAACTTTACTAATCTGAAACTAGCATTTTTTAATTATTGTAAAATAAAAATTCCATTGTTGCATCAACACATTTTTATTGAATTTTTATTTTTCCATATATAACTAAGCGTAATTTTATAAAAAAAGAATAAATAGAGTCGATTTATGTATATTGCATTAGCTTACCAATAGTCCAGTTGTTTTATATTAAAAATCATAACATTTGTACTTTATAATGTTAATTTTTCCTTTGAATTAGCTTAAGTAGGAATGTAAATTTTAGGTTAAATTTAATTTTAGCCCTTAATTGTATATGTTTTTTGATATTCTACCTAATCCAGTTTACCGTTTAATCTTTACCTATTAAAAAAAATTTAAAAGAGTATTTTTTTTCATTTATAATATCTTTATTTTAAACAATATTTTTTCAACAAATTTATTGCGGAGCTACACAGCTGCATTTAAGGAAGGTGAATCTTTTCTTGATACCCCTAATCACATCTACAAATAAACTTAATGAATCCTAAATGTTTTCTTATATATATATATATATATATCAGTTCAAACAAAGGTATACGAATTTATGTTTTTTCGATGGAATAATTTAATTTATTTTACACTTTGTGTTACCTTCAATTTTCCATAATTAAAAATGCACAAATAATTACAAAATTATTAACTAAATAATATTAACAATTAATAAAATCCATCTTACGAGCACATTGAGATCCATCACCAGGAGTTAAAAATATTACATAACGTCAAAAATAATAAGTTAAATGTATAAAAAATCATGAATGTCCTGTCTTAACAGTATAACTTTTGACTGATTGATTGATGGCTTTCAAGTAAGCCGAAAGATCTAGAAATTATCTCAATGTGTTGGTAAGATGGATTTTATTAATTGTTAATATTATTTAATTAATTAACATACCAGCGGTACCATTTTTCGAGAAATTAATACACAATTATTATTATTACTTAAAATAATTAGTTTGTTCAAATTACACATTAATACACCGGGTTATTCCAATGATTAGGAATAGATAGTTGTCCAAAAAACTTGAATGCCTGTTTTAGTATTTTATGAAAGAATTTATATGAAGAATGAGTAATACAAAAAAATAAATATTGATAGATTAAAAAAGAAGTGTTTTTAATTTATTTATAATGTGAATTAAAAATATATAAGAATAATATAATATATAAACATATAACAAGAAATAACTATATATAAGAATAATTATTACTTGAAATAATTATTTAAAAAAAATTACAAACTATAGAATTGTTAAAAAATAAAATAGCTTAATATCTATGATAAGTTTTTTTGTGAATAAAAAGAAATGATTCCTTTTTAGTGAACTCACTAATTTTCATAAAAATGTTTTAAATTTAAGTTTATTTTAACTATTGAACAATTAAAATAACAACAATAATAATAAATTTATCAATTCGTTAAATTTTATTATTTATTTTTATTATTTCTTAAAGAAAAAGAAAGTTTCTATTCTGAAAGATTGAATTAATTTAAACCTCAAACGTTCGCTACATATACATCATTTATTAAACAAACAAATACCATTAAATTTCTAAATTTACTATATTTGACAAACAATGTTATCTGTTACGTCAAATAACATAATTCAAATAAAAGCTCGCAATTAGGATCTTAAATAAACGAATATACGAGTAAATATTCTATTTAGTTACATTAATATAAATTTATTCAAATGAAATTTAGTATAATGATAATAATACACCACCATATTGAAGTTTCTTTTAACTTTTATCGCTACGTGAATGACCAACTTATAAATACTAAAAATAAAAAATATTAAAGTCTAAATACACTTTTACAAAACCAAGAATTTTCATAAATTTTTATATCTTTCATTTGTATAGTAGTTTCTGAATATTTTTCGTACAGATTTATTTTTTCATGCAGAAATAGTTTATAAATTACAAGCAGACCTGGCGAACTTCGTACCGTCTAAGAGTCAATTAATTTCGTGTTAACTTTAACTAAACTTAATTTAGTATTTATTAACATAAGTAGCTGACCCGTCAGATGTTGTCCTGGAAAAGTTCGGAAAACCCCGAAAAACGTGTTTCTTAATTTTTAACGAAATTTAATTTTTAACCAAATTGCACTACTATATCTCTGTTGGTCCCCGAGATATGAAGGCTCCATACTCCTTACACCATTTTTAGTTTATTTTAGGATTTATTCGGGAAATTTCGGAAAACTCCGTATTTTACTAACTCAGAAACCTTCCCTGGCATGCGTCCAACCATTCCCCAAAGTATCATCGCTATCGAATGAACGGTTTACGAAAGCATAAGAGACAAACAGACAGACAAACATTCATTTTTATATATATGATAATCAGTATTGTACTAATATTCATAAGTTATTGTGTTTAATTACCGTATATTATTATATTAATAAAAAAAAAACTTCATATATTGCATAATTTGAAAATAACATAAAATTTTATATACTTCTTACATTTTCAATTACAAAACATCTGTGTTTTCCCTTCCAACAACAAAGTAGATGTGAATGAATGTATTAAGTAAGCACAGATAAATTACATATTTAAATCAAAACGCTAGCACAGTATTAAACGACTTTCTCGGCTGCGCCGGTCAAATATAACCTAATAAAAGTAAAGGGGAAAAATACATAATAAATAAATAAAATACATAATAAATATGTATTTATTAAGAGGCGAGGAATAAATTATAAGAAAAATTTTTCAACAAATATTCATTAACCTCAAGAAATTTGCTTAAGTAAAGAAAGTTTTTTTTAATCTAACTCATCTTCCAATAAAGGCTAAAATAAAAAAGTAAATTTCCGATAAACTTTTCTGCATTTTAGGTCCGAGGTCTAAAATTTTAAAAATTGTTAACACTTTTTGACAGCTTTATAATATATGAAGTATAAACTTAAAAAAAAATACTGAAAAATATCTAAATCAAAGGGAAATAGAGCAGAAAAACAAAAAAACTTATACTTCAATTTTAAGAAAGTGGTTGATTTTTTGAAAATATTTTTTATATATATATATATGCACTGTACGTAAAAAAATTTGCTTTAATAAATTTTTTTCTCTAAATCGCTTCTAAAGAAAATATAGATGGGAATTTTCGCGAAATCCCTCACCTTGTTAACGAATTTTGAATAAAAAAATAAATTTTATGTAAGCGTCATCCTATATATAGAAATACTATACCAAATTTAAATGACTGGAAATTAAAGTTAGTCAATCCTGAGGTATAAAGCCAAAATTCGGTGCGATGTACATATATAGATACATACAAACTTTTTTTTTCGCCCAGATGAACTAGTTAGACCCTAAAATATAAAGATTTGCAATAAACCGATACCCCATTTTTGACATGATCACCATATTTCCCCTTAATTCTAGCTATATCCACCGGAAAGGTTTTCTGGCCGT
>JAAAKQ030128395.1:0-13576 GCA_010016005.3 Zanna intricata | reverse complement strand
AGTGTAGTTAATTGAAACCCAACCACCAAAGAACACCGGTATCCACGATCTAGTATTCAAATCCGTATAAAAATATACTTTATAAAATATAAAAAATCCGTATTATATTTAACTGTGGTTCCGGAGGTAAACAAAAAACCCCCTCCCCAAAAAAAACCATAAATTTACGACAACAGTGAGTAGTATTCAAATTAATTTTCAGAAGGTCTAACCCGAGGAAAATTGGATTAACGTGAACTGAAAATGATTTAATTATTTTCGTTACTGTAAACTAATTTTTAAACTATCCTTTAAGATAGATGCAAAAAAAATAATTAAAAACATTTTGAGTTGGCTAACTGAAAGTAATAAAAACGTTACAGCTTGCATAATTTGTTATTATTTCATGAATTGGGATTTCCACGGTGTCTAAATTTACACAAAAAAACTGTCATCTACAGAACTTATATTTCGTATCTGATTTCCCTACCTGCTGAATATAAACTGATTTTCTATAGGGAATATAAATCATCATACGTATTTATAAGAAATTATAAACTTAACAATAATAAACTAAATCTCATAAACAAAATAAATGTGATCTATAACAAAATTTTACATGGACTTATAGGTAAACCTTTTTTATTTTCAAATAATTGAAGCTAATAAATAAGCTATTTTAATATTCTGAGATTAAATATTTTTTTTTATAAAAGTGAGGCACATTAGTTATTTAAATTATTTATTCTACGGTTTATATAAATTTCATTTTTAAATTGTTTGTTTTTATACAAAAACTCATTTATAAGATAATACCCCCCAGGCTGTTGTAGTCGTTAACTTATCGTCGCAAATCACTTGTTTAACAGCTGATTTTTGATGTCGAAGTTTCTTATCTTATTGAGATCTGAGATTCTTATTAAAGAAATCTTATTAATTATTATAAAGAAATTAATAAAATAAAATAATAAATTAATAATTAATAAATTAATAATTAAAATTATTATAAAGAAATCTTATTAAGATCTGAGATTCTTATCTTGTTACAGATTTATTGCTTTTTTACGAAAATGAATACAAAAAAGTGGATATCGGTGTACTTTGGTGGTTGGGATTTAATTAACTACATTTCTCAGAAATGGTAGGCCTGAGTCTTTACAAGCGTGGGAGGGGTGTTTACTGTTCACTATTTGAACCATAAAAAAAATAATAATAAAACTTATGGTTATGTATAAAAACTAAAGTTCTCCATTATACTTAGTATGTTTTATTTTGTTTAAAATTTTTCACAGATCTTGCAATGTAGTTTTTTTTACAATATAAATTTACCTTTTGAGAGTTAAGAAATTTTATTAGTTTTGTCGAAAATTAATTAAACAAAAAAGTATTGCTATTTGAAACAATATTGGTTGCAAGTCGCTTATTCAGTTGCAACAAAATTTATTAAACAATTTATGGTCGTCGATAATGTTAGTGAAGAACGTTCGTTCCGAGCATAAAGTGTAATTAACATATCGTAATGACATTGAATATTTTTGCACATGAATAAAGGGTTTGAGATTAATGAGTTGAAATGTAGATAATGAGAAAAGTTTAGTAAACCATGTATTATTGTGAAATTATATGAACGTGTGTTTTTAGAAATCAGTCATCATTCAGCAGTTTTTTTTATTCAATTTTAATAATGCAAAAACTATTTTTCATAAGAACTCATCACTGTAAAGTACATACAGAAAAATTTATGTACAACTATGCACATAAATTTAAAAAATATAATATTTTAATATATTACAATTTTCAAAAAAAACCATAGAATAAAAATCCAGAAAAACGGAAATCCACAAAAAAAGAATGGAATAAAAAATATTATGCCGAGATAAGATAGATCACTACTTAACTAATCTTTACTACCAGTAAAAATTATATTCTAATTATAAAAAAATGAATAAGACAAAGAAAACAAAAAATAAGGCATTACCTTTTTTATATTTTCATGACTTAATGAATGTAAAACAGAAATAATGAACAAAAAGAAGAGCAAAGAATTAAAATCTTAATTTTCTAACCGTAGAATAAGAAAAATTTTCTTTAAATTATTTTCATCATATGCAGCTAATCCAGATTCAGTTACAGAAATTAAAGAAAGCAAAACTATTAAAATATTAACTTGTAGAATAAACAGAATAATAATTAGTACGAATAAATAAAAATTACCAGAAGCAACCTAAGTAGAAGAATGAAACAACGAAGAAACAGGATGAGAAGTTGCAATAACAGCAGAAGAAAGCGAGTTTTTCTTATTAAAAGACGTAAATATAATAACTTATTAAAATATAATCAAATTCAATAAAATTAATATAAAAAAAACCTTCAAAAGGTAGAATAAATTTCCGGCTTCACTCTTGACAAATTTTTATTTCAGTGATAATTTAAATAATTAATAAATTGATTAATTTTACTTAAAATTATAATGAATTTACTAAACAGTTTTGAAACTGAATTCTGCAGATGTTTCTAAAGCTTCTCATTTTTACAATTAAAGAATTATAATTTAATAAAAATGTTTTTCTTAAATACGATTAAAGATATGCTTCTTTTTTTTCTTTTTTTTTGTTTAACCTCCGGAACCACAGTTAAGTATATCTTCAGAGAATGAGATGAATAAAATTTAGCTTGTGTGAAAAATGCCATGCCCGGCCGGGATTCGAACCCGGGACATCCGGATGAAGGGCCTAGACCCTACCACTCGCGCCACGAAGGCCGGCGTTCCTTGTACGCCTAATAAATTAATTTTTTTATTGTTATTATTAAATTATTATTTATCGTAGAACTTTTTTTTTACAAACGGAGGTTAATAATTATTAATAAATCAACATATTTAAATTGAAAAAAAAAAGTTAAAACATAAAAAGGAGATCCGACCTTACCCATGTAAGATCCAAATATTTCATTAATTAAAATTTTATTTGGTTCTAACTCTGGAACCAATAAAAATAAGTACCATTTATGATATATCATTAAAAGCTGTCAATGAGGGGGCTTATTATTGCAGTTAAGAAAAAGTAAAAAATCCAAATGGTGTTGGATTTTGTGCTTTTTTGGAGACTATTAGTTCATTCGTTTGCAATCAAAGGGAGGAGGGTGCATAACTAGATGTTATAACAGTCCTAAATACAAAACTTCAACATTCTACGGCTAATCGTTTTTTAATTAAAGGAGATATATACGTAAATACAGTCGTCACGCCGAAACTAGTCAAATATTATATTTCCGTTGAAATCTGAAAACGGAAGTTTTCAAATTTTTAAAACTAAAGGGCTATCTAGTGAAGATTTCCATCATCACATTCCCCCTCCGTTCCTAGCCCTGAACTGATGTAGTAAAGTCTATGAGAAATCAACAAAATCAACTTTTGTTATGAAAAAAACTTATCAGAGAAATGTTATGAATTTGTAAAATTGAAAAGCACCTGTTTTTAGTATAGTAAAATAAAAATCTTTGAAAAATTAGTCAACAATACTAATTTTATTCCTTGAAATTAATTTGAATACTACTAATTTTGGATGCGTGTTAATAATAAAAGTTGAAAGGTTCTGAGGTATAATTTTATTTTACTAAAAACAGATTTTTTAATTTTTACAAATACATAAAAGTTGTTAATTAATTTTTCTTTTAAATACGTTTATTTATTATTCAATCAACAATTAAAGTCATTAGAAAGTTATCAATGTAATGCAACTCTACAAGGAAATTTTTAGTCTTGAAAAAACTCAAGTCGATTACTCCTTAGATGAATGATTAATTGAAACCCAACCACCAAAGAACACCCGTGTCTACGATCTTGTATTTAAATCCAAATAAAAGTAATTAACTTTATTAAGGTTTGAATCTGAGAACTTAGACTTCGAAATCAGCTGATTTACGACGACGAGTTTACCACTACACCAACCTGAGGGTTTAGTTAAGTTTTATTTTGGTTTGCTTTTTTTTAATAGTAATAATTTGTTTTTGGTTTTCCATAAACTTTATTCGAAATATTTTTAGTAATTCTCAACAAGTTTTGATGATAAAATCTACTCATTTATTAGACATTTACCAAAGTTATTATACTTCAAACATAAAAAAAAAATCTGTTTTTTCGTCACCGAAATTTTCTATTTTAAGTTTGATATAAAAAACTACGGGATTTATTCTTGAGACAGATTTATTCGATTTTTAAGATAAAAAGTCTTAAGAAACCATCACTTTATTCCTAATAGAACCCCTTAAAAATTTCATTACGACCTCATTTCAATCGAGGAATGAAATTCGGGTGAAATGTTTTGCTAGTCGAAATTCAATAATAACGCGTTTTCGGACTTACATTTGTGCCAACCTTTTTCCTTACTTCAAGTACTAAAATTAGTTCCTAAATTATTTTTGTTTCCATCTTCATGACTATGTGAACGTATTAAGTCCATATTCGGTATTTATTATAAATAATTGAAATGACCTGGTAAATATGTATAAAAAATTACTACAAAATAATTGAAAATTCAGAAACCGTTTGATTGAATATTATTTTGGGACATCCTCCTATTTATGTACACTCAGAACTAGTTTCAGATAAATCGTTTTGTTCTTAACTAGTATTAATTAGTAATTCAACAACAATCATATGTTTTCCGTAACATAGCTGTTTACGGCTTACGTAATAAAACACAAATTTTGAACTGTAAACTATTTATTAATTATTAACGCACACAATATACTATTTTACTTGAAATTACAGAAAAATGAACTAAACTAATGCCTGTTAGTAACAGAGGCCGTAAAAGGCGTGTTGTCTTTCTAAACTCTTAGCGGACTGTGTCGTAGTTGTGGAACGCACAACAGCTGAACGATCCCCACCACCAAACCAAACCAATGAAAACCCCAAACAATAGCCCTGAATATTTGTAATTTTCTACTTTTTTTTATTATTCTTTCACTTATCCATACCACTAAATCCTGTTTATCGTTTACCTTTATTCATTTTTTCTACAGAACAGTTAACATTTTTGAAGTTTTTATCTGGGATAATATAAAATTACCATATCATCAACAAACCTTGTACATCTTATTTTATTCCTCCTATTCTGATTTCTTCCTTTACTTTTGATGCATTCCTTATCACATCTTTAATTTAAATGTTGAAAGTATCATCCTTGCTTATCATCTTGATCAATACTGATACATTAAGTCATATTCATATTTATTTTCATTGCCATTATTTGTTTGGAAATAATTAATTCAGAAAGGTTATTGGAATGGAATATTGAAATAATTTGATTAAAATTGTTAATAATTTAAAACATTTTTTTAATTTTTGACATCCTGTTCAACGAATTAAATGAAAATATATGTGTTTTTTTAATTACCATTTACACGATAAGAAATATTACTTATCGATTTAACCATTATAGAATAATATATTTGTAAATATTTCTGATTATTGATGGATACATCTTAAAAAGTAAATGTAAAAATCATATTCATAGTGATATATCGAATAAAAATAGGGAATCCGTTCATCATGCAGTTTATTTATTCATTTGACAGGTAGTAAGAATAAATTTACTATAAAAGAATAGAACACAACTTAAACTCTGACACAAATTTAACTTAAGAATATGTTACGTGAGAATAAATTACTGCCTATCTTCCTCTCAGTTACGTTTTATTTTTTGTTAAATAATTTTACTGTTAATCAAATTTGGGTAGAAATTTATTAAAAACCGTATGCAATATACTCGTTTTTCTTTTTAAACTAATACTGAAAATCGTATGTGTATAAGTTGTATTGAGTAAAATATCATAACATTAAGACAAAAAACTTAATTTAATTCTTTAAAAAACAAATGAGAAAAACAAATTATTCTATACGTAAAATAATCACGAAAATTCAAGTATGTATTAAATAAATAACTACTGTTCATTTCTTACTTTATCAGTGATTGCATCTGAATAATTAACTATATTGAAAGGGAAGTATGGGAATCATACAAAAATTGGGATATCGAGTTTTTTGCAAAAGTTTTTATTTTTTGGTTCAACTAGTGCATTTAAAAAAAAACAAAAAAAAACATATTTTTATGTGTATATGCGTCGCTCTGGTTTTGCCCGTATACCTCAGGCCGATCATACAGATTTTTATCAAATTTGACTGAAATATTTATATACTGATGTATAGAATGATACTGATCACATTATTTTTTTTTAAATTCGTTAAAAGAGTGAGAGGTTATGGTGAAAAAACTAATTTTAATTTTCATCAGAGGAATTTTATAGAAAATTGATTTAAGCAAATTTGTTATACATATTTAACCAATCAAACAAATTTTTTTCAAAAAATTTACCTCTCCCTCTCTTTCCACACAAATTAAGAAAGACGTAAATAAAAAATTATTTTCTTGGAAATTTGGGAATTTTGATTTCTTGATTCTTGGCTAGCTGGGAAAGTCATACAATACTTTGCTATCTTTTTTTATATAGGAAAAATTAATAATCTTTTTAATTCAATTTTTTTTATACACTAAACACTTTTGTTTCTTTAAATTAGGAACATTTATTGTATGTTTAATTAAGATATCAGGTGACAAATTAAACATTTCTGGATTTATTTTACTTTGAGAATAAATTCATTACTTCGTTATTCCAGTAGATCTGTGTATGGTGTGATGTTATTATTCACCTTTTATAGTAGTCACTGAATACTTGGGCTTTTTCGTTTTATTTGCCAACTTTACTCTTATCAGTACCCAATGTTTTATAGTTCTTTAGAACTAATTATTATTCCTATTGTTCTTATCTATAAAGAATAAAAGAATTGTTAGTGTGCCTGTAACTTTTACAATAACATAAAAGTTCTTAATAAAGAGCTTTAGACTCAAAACAATACTAACAGTGAAAACTTATAAAAATCATAACGACATATTTAATACATTAAAATCCATCATAAAATTATGTCTATAGAACAAAATTCAAAAATTTTGGTTTCTATATATAAATAAATGTGTAGAGATCTAACAATAAAAAGAAAAAAGTTACCAAAATTACTATCTTTGTAATAATAATGGATTTTGTCTTATTGTTTCACAATAGATTATTGCTTTTCAGTTTATATTTACAGTATTCAGGAAACAAAAGAACCAGAGAGTATAAAAAAATTGTTCCAATATTCCGGCAGTCTGTTCCAGATATCAGTATACATTCCTATAAACATAGATTTAAAAATACGTTTTTATCCTTCGTTCAGCAATTTTATATTTCTTAAATAGAAATTTATATACCCCGAACGACGTGAGTTATTTAAATTAAATTTAGCACAAATTTTTAAAGTAATTTTTCCACAAAATAAATAAATATAGAAACTTTATGTTTGTAAATTTAAAATAAATGTAGTGGAGGAAATAAAAACTTGTATCAAATTATTTTATAAACTTGATTATAGAATCAAAAACATTTTCCAACTCAGCTGTTTGAAATCCGTTTTAAAAAGTAAGGCCCTCATATCATTCATATTAAAACATTTAAAAATTTATCTAATATACAAATTTAATAATACACTAGTCAGTACAAAATTTGTATCTAACATCTTAACTGCAATGGTTTTAGATTACTTAAAAAGAGATTTTAATAATTTCTGATAATTTATATGCATACGTAATGATAACATGAGTTTTATAAGATTTTACTTTTAAAATTAAGAAGAAAAATAAGAAGAGAAGTAGTAAATTATTACTTAAGAGTTTTTAATTCGGTTTTACACTTTTTACTTAAGAAGCTTAGAAAAATGGTTGTAACATTCATCCCTTCTAATGATGATTCAGTGTTTTTCCAGGAAAAACATTATTAAATAAATAATTTTTTTTTTTGAAATCAGTCAGTGAATCATGAAAACAAAACTCTTGAACAAACTTAGAGTAAGAGTAATTTGGTTTTTCATCTGAGGAGCTGTAAATATAGAAATAAATATATATGTATTTGCCAGAATCTGCTCTCTGATGTTTAAAATACTAAAATATATAAAACATTTATTATTATTATTATACTATTACCAGAAAATTTAGATACTCTGTTTCAGTATAATATATAACAATAATAATACAAAGAGGAGGTGTTTACAGCACATGTATGTCATGTTAAGAGTGCGTTATCTATTATTAAAACAAATCGTGCTTGAGGTTCGGTATCATTTTATCTCCTTTTCATCTTGAAAATATTACAAAAGTTTATTTCTCCTTGGTAGCCAGCTCTAAAGAATATATTACTATACTGTTAAGTAATATAAATGGAGATCCTTTAATAATAACTATTGAATTTCCAAGATTGTGTTCTTACGATTTCCAAACTTTTATTAGAATAACTGATTTAAAATTATAGCATTTATTATACAATTGAACGCAAAACTGCGTTGCCGAGGCCTGGTTGATGGCTGAGATATGTAATCAGTTCGAAGGTCAATAAGACGACTCCCAGTAAAGCACTTCATGGCTAGGAACGGGAGGGGTGGTGTGGCGACCCGGATCGTCACTTGGTGGGTGTTCCTCTACGGGGGTTGGGATGAACGCATAACTCATTATATACACGATCAGCCTACCACTCTTACACACTCTGACTTTCTTATCTATATCGGCAATGCTGAATTTTCAGTAGGTCAAGCAGTGGATTTATTTTGTTTGTTCTTACAACTCTTAGAATCTAAGTTTCAGAGGACTTTTCTGAGTCTTTATCTATTCTCGTCTACAAAAGTAGTAGAAGATTGGCAAAATGTAACAAACATTTTATGTAGAAAATCTTCTAAATCGAAAAAAGTAGCATTTATCTTCTCTTTTCAATTTGTTTAATATTGATTTTAATTAATTAATAATTTACATATATATTACATTTTTGGGTTCCGATGAAGATCTCTGCCGTTTTAAATTAAAATTATTTTATTACATTTAAAATTAAAAAAAAAAAAAAAAAAAAATTTACTACAGTAAAGTACAAAGACCTACTCTTAGTATTTAACTACCTCTTAATGTAACTCAATAATGTAACTCTCTTTACAACACTGCAGACTTAAAAACTATAATTCGCTTCATTCCACACTCTGGTGAGCCTGTCTTCAGGAATCTCTTCCACGGCTGCTGATATTCCTTGGCGCAAATGATCAACTGAATTGAGTTTTCTTGGTATACTATGTCTTTTTCTTAACCTCAAAGAAGAAATCCATTCTTGGGGCAGAGAAGCTTTCTTCACCTGGCCATACAAAGTTTTTTTTGACGTCTTATACGGCCTTTTGTCAGGGCAGTCGGTACAACATGATGTGATGGGACTCCATTCTACTGGAAAATTAGACCCTCCATACTTTCAATCAGAAACACAAATTTGAGATGTCGAAAATCACTATCCCCGTAATAGTTTGTTCGTGGAAAAAAGGTGGTCCAAAAATTCGATTATGATTTGACCAGACATTCATTTTCGGACAGTTGTGGACGAATTCCTCCAGTTTATATGGTTTTTCTAAACCTCATAATCGATTATTTTGGCTATTCAGGACTCCATAGATATGACATATTATTTCATCAGAAAATAATATCCGCTGCTCGCAGTTTTTATCAGCAGAAGTGAAGTTTATCAGAGTCGTTAAAAATTGAACTTTTTATCGTTACTTTATTTTCACGGAGTAACTGCACTTTGTAAGCACAAAGTTTCAATCACCTGCGATCAGCATCGTGGACTTTGCTTTTAAGAATGTCTAGTGAGTTGATGATTGGGGGAAGGGGACAGCCCTCTACAGAGTTGTGGTTTGTCCGTCCTTGCATGGATAGGCTACACTGATGAAGCACGAGGACTCACTGACCCCGGAAGCCGGTGCCCCGGAGAAAAAAAATATTTACACAAAACAAAAAAAACACAAAAAAATTACACAAAATTTACATAAATACACGTAAATTATACACACATACACGGGGTAAAAGATCCGAACCGATAATAAAAATACGAACCGAACGTTTTTCATTTATATGAAAAAAGTGGAATTCTTTCTGTGTTTTCGGCACTTATTTTAAGTGTTTTTTTAAAACGCTTCTAGCTCCAAACGCTATTCACACAACTTACTTTTGTCACATTAAGAATTTGTTTCATAGCCTAACATGTAATTTTTTTGTACGAGTGTCACTGATTTTTTTTTTACAAACCGTACATTGATCTAGTTTCTCTTGTGGCGATTTCATTGTACTGAATCTAGAGCTTATAACAACTTGGCTGCGAAACTATGTAATGTCCTGCTATCTGACGAAGAATGTGTAAAGAAAAACTTAGTAGTTGCTTGAAGATTACGTATAAAACACTATTAAGTGCTAGAAATTAAAAACTATATTCTTTTTGAAACCTGTAATTCTTTTTCGGACACCCAGTATTATTAAAATACCACATTTATGAAACAAAACTCTATATAATTCAAAAGATTCTATATTGGTTTTTGTTTATAACGTTCTCTGTTCGAATCTGTTGCCATAATACACTAATTAAAAATTATCTCATTCATAATAAACTTTAAATATAATTTTTAAAAATTAGCATATAAAAACAAGCCCACCGGGCTGGTATAGTGGATAACGCGACATCACAAATCAGCTGATTTCGAACTCGAGAGTTCTAAGGTTCAAATCCTAGTAAGGTATTCAAATGATTTGAATACCAGATTGTGGATACCGGTGTTCTTTGGTAGTTGGGTTTCAATTAACCACACTTCTCAGGAGTGGTCGACCTGGATTGTACAAGACTACACTTCATTCACATTCATACTTATCTTCTTCTGAAGTAATACCTTACAGTAGTTCCGGAGACGAAACAGAAAAAGAAAGTATATAATTACAATCAGAAAAAAGATTAAAAAGAAAAGACATAATGGTTTTGATTTTATTTGATAATTTTATTTATTACATAAATTGGTTGACTGCAAAAGCAAAGAAATATGGATGGTAAAAATCTCATAGCTGATTCAAAAATTATACCACGATGATGTTTTTTTTAATACCTTTTTCAAGAAACATATATGCAAATTATGAATATTATTATTTTTTACTATATAAAAAAACCCAAAAATAACCGTCTTTAAATACGCTAAAATCAAAACTATTTTTCTGGATTTCGTTACGTACATTTTCTCATTACTTCAAAATATATACTATATATATTTATATAACTCGTTAACTAGTAAATATTCACTACTGCAAAATTTATCAATGAATTATCTCAATGGAGGAAATAAAAAAAAAAATCTGTGATTATTTTGTAATTTTCAGGTTTTATTTTTATTTAATAAGCATTGTTTGAGTTTTACATTTGTGATCCATAATATAATACATGATATTTTACTTGATGTATAAATGTATATATATATATATATATACATATATATATATATATATACATATATATATATATATATATAGAGCTTATGTTTATTTTTTGAATAAAATAGATTATTAAAAAAAAATATGTAAAAAATACGTAAAGGGATTTGGAGAACTGATGAAATTGTTAAATCTAAACAACATGTACTGTTTTGTTTGATTTTTTTTCACCTGTGCTAGAGGATAAAATATTTTATTATTTTTATACAAACAATCTTCCTTTATGTAAAATTCCAATTATGAGATAGGATTTTATATATTGTTGTTTAACATTATTATATTTTATCCCTTAATGATGTTTTTTTTTTTTTTTTTTAAAAATACCGCTATTTTTATGAAACGATTAATTAAAGCGTGCATGCATGTACTTTTTAATTAAAACCTGTTTCATTTACTTGTTTTTTACTTATAGTTTTATTTTAATAGTTAATGCACATTCACGATTAACCAATTTTTCGATATAAATTTAAAAGTAGAGATATTATCATTTAAATATAAAAAATTAACTAATTGAGAATAGCCACGATGAGATGGTTGTTTTCGTTACTTCCAAATCCCAGTATCACAGACCGAAGACCAAAAGTAATTTATTATCTTTCATTTTATGATTACACAACAATAACTTTAAGTCTCACAGATTTAGAAAAGGAATGTTATAGAGCAATACTGAAGAAAAATATAAATTTTTAAACAGAAAAAAACTAGAAGTGAAAGACAAAAGATTAATTAAAAAACATGAAACAAACAGCAGAAATTAATGTAAGTAAAAATATGACTAACTGGAGGTTGTAGGTCAAAATGTTAAGCAAGAATGCTGGTTTTCTCTGATACAATTTAACTTTTATAATAAAGAAATGGTAATGAATATTTTAGAAAAAGAAAAGAAGAAATAAATGAAGGAAGACGAAAAATAAGATCCTAACTATTTGCTAATGATCTGGTAATTTTAGCTAATGCCAAACGTGCTTCAGAGCTAGTTAACAGCCCTGAAGATAAGAATTAAAGAGTTTGGAATGAACATAAATATAGAAAAAAGTAAAAAACTGAATGTGAAAGAACATTTAAATGTAAAGACAAGTTAAAGAAAGAATAGAAAAATTAAATGGCTACAAACATTTGTGAATTATGGTGGCAGAAGATAGGAAGAGCCTAACAGGAATCAAAGAAAGAATAACATGAGGTTAAAGTTTATAATCCATTTCACTAACAATATATTTTAAAATACAATAAAGATGCCCCACGCTTTTATTATTCGTGACGTAAAATGTAAAAAAACTTTTATTAATAAATTCATTCAATATCCATTATTACAATTAAATGAGACACAGAGGTTTAATAAATAAATATTCCCATAAAAGTACATTCGTTACCGAGAACAGCAAATCAATTTCTAAATTATCATTATGTTATTTGAATTTAATCAAAGAGTTTATTAATAACATTTATTCTTAATTTAATATGAAAGTGAAATTATTTTTCTTTTTTTAGTGCATCTTTAAATGAGTACGCTAGAATCTAACATCACATGTTCCAAAAAAAAATTGAAAATTTAGGTGACAGTGCTTCTTTCCTTTAGTATTTGTATCCTAGAATTCGATTATGTTATTGGTTAGAAACAAAACTCTGTATTTCGTACGAAAAATAGAGCATAAATTTGAGGTTAGTGCCAAAAGTAACAAGTTCCTTCGGAATATTTTAGTTTTCTCACCTGCTGTACTTACAGTCAAAAATTTTTGCTTATCAAGTCTATATTGATCGATTTGGTTTTGTATAAGTTTTTTCCAATTTATACAACACCTAAAGTTATTTAAATTAATAATGGACTGTGATGTGGTTGTTTTAATTAAAGCTCCTAAACATAAATGAAGCAGAAATAATTAATTTCTGAGAAGAAACGAGACAAGTTTCTTCCACTCTTTGATAACATAATGTTTATCCTTAGTTCGATTGTCCGTTTCGCAAAAAAAAGCACATGCATTTTTTTTTCTTTTTTACCTCCGGAACCACCATTAGGTATTATAACGAAGAATGAAGGTGAATGATGTGTAGCGAGTGTGGAAATGCCATAAATTAAATAAACTATCTTACGCCTTGAACCCTCTTAATATTTTTTTTCCTATGTCTGAATTTAACCTAAATACTTAACTATCTTACGCCTTGAACCCTCTTAA
>JAAAKQ030128394.1:6271-19227 GCA_010016005.3 Zanna intricata | reverse complement strand
GTGATGCAATTTGATACAGAAATTTTCAGGAATAGATTGTTTTTAATAAAATAATGTTTTAAAAATTCGTAAAAAAGACTCATTTAAAATAATCTTTAAAAAAAAGATCAGGTGCATGGAAATTTGTTCAAAGGATTCGGAAAGTTTTTTTTAACTCAACTTTTGTGTCTGTCGTTCTGTCGCCGGCGGGATGGTCAACATTTTGCTTATAATTTTTAATCTACTTCCCGATAAGCTTGCGAGCTCAAAAATTTGGATTCACATTCATTATCGATAACAACCCAATATTTTACCAATTGTTCGTAAACGTTTTACGAATATATTGTTTTCGTTAGTAAATTAGTTGTTTCAAATATACAAATTTCAAATCTATATTCGTATACTGGGCGTTGACTAAGAGAGTGAAATTGTATCTGCTAACATGCTTTGTGTACCATGTCGATTTCATTGATTTGTTACGGTATGCTTTTAAATCGGATCCATGTCGAGAGAGTTCCATCGTTGTTCTTCTTGGAGTCAATTGTGTATATTGCGGTATTATGCTAATTAAGCTAAAGGCTTAAATAACCACAAATATAATGAGTGGATTGAATAGCCATAAGTACAAGCCATCTTCATAAATTTAGAAACCGTATTAACTTAATGAAAAAAAATATCGGATACTTTGGGACGGCTAAATGTCGTGCAATACGATTTTGGAAACCTTGTTCAGAATTACTGTTGGATAAGCAAAATTAATTGTTACGTAGAAATTTAATTAACGGTTATTATGTTATCATTAAGAGCGCCTGCACTTTTATTACTCGTGAAATGAAATTGTAGATGAAACTTATGTAGAGATTTATTTATTTAAGACGTTGCTCCCATGAACCAAAATTTTTTTAAAGAAAGTAATTTTACATGTAGTTCTCCTTAGCATTATTTTTTATACATTGATATCCTTAGCAGTATTATTTTATACATTTTAGGGTATTTAAAAAAAAAAGTATTTTTTTTTTATTCTTCATCTAAAGCATAAAAGTGTATTACAAAGCCAAAGATTAACACAATTGATAATTATAAAATTTATGAACAAAAAAAAAATTGTAGAAAACACTTATACTAAGAGAGATTACGGTAAACATATGAACATACTTCTCCACTGATTTCCATGGTATAGTTGTAGCTTCTCTTTATTTTATCTGGAAGGTTCTGGGTTTTAATCCTGGTCAGACTTGGGTCTAAAAGTCAGTCCCAAATTAAAAAAAAGAGTAGGGTACCTGTGAAACTGGGTCTAGCTCAGAACCTATCGTATAGAAAAAGAGAATAAATCAAAAATTTATTTCTAATAGACTATCTGATCACATCATAAAAGAATCGAAGTAGTAGTCATCAAAGATGACCTTCATATTTGAATGATTGTAGGTTGTATCAATTTATAACAACGAGGAAATAGATGATCACAGTCAAATCACTATCGTGTCTGCCTGTTGGCCTGAACGTTAGTTTTTTTTTTTTATGGGAACAACTTTTCCTTCAATGTTATAGATATAACTCGTTATATGAAAATATTTCGGCCCAAAACCCGATATATATCTAAAATTCATTGCAAGAAGAATGGAAACCGTTGGATCCAGTAAAGGCGTTTCGGGAGTTTATATCGGCAAGCGTTACAATAAAATCAAAACAATGAATCTATTAATTCCCTACAGTTATAACTTCCAGAATTTTTTTTCAGTTAAATAATCCTCTTTTCTATAAATCTGTTTGTTGAATTTTAAGTAAAAAAAAAGAAAAAGTTTAACTGTTTATCCAAAAATTATGTCCAACGCTTTAACAATATTAATCATTAATTAATGATGTAACAACATACGTTATGTAACAAACAAACGTTGAAACGACTTTGAAACGTTTCCTTGCTATTAAATAAATATTACTTGACGCTTGCTTTTTCCGGTTGGTGTATTCAAACGTACAGTAATCCTTCTCCTATAATGAAAAATTTCCAAATATCCTGTATAAAAACGAATGACGTAAATTATTAAAAAGAAACAAAAACAAAAAAAAAAACTGTTGTATCATTGATTTTTTTTTCTTAATAAAAATTAAATTTTTGCTTATAATCTTCACCACCGAACATCAAGGGCAGTTACTCCAAATAATTGATCTTTACTGATACTTCATTAATGCTTGTCGTTACGTACAAAAGATAATTTAAGAGCATTAAAATAGTATCAAAATCGTACGTACCGTTTTAAATAATTGTAATGTTTTATAAAATAGATTTCATATTAAGATCTTGTAGAATAGTATTTTATAAAAAACTATACTTAAAAACTATTTTATAATACAGATTTAATATAATATTAACACGGCATCTTAAGGTTTAAATTTGGGTAATCTTAAATTAAATTTTAAGATTCATAGACCACTAAAAACTTCTTTTATCCACACAAAATGGTGATAAAATGATTTTACGAATTTGGAGTATACTGTGAAATAAGGCCTATTCTTTACACGCTTGCATGTTTTGATTATTTCTATAATTCATAATTTTTAGAGTTAGGTTGAATAAACTTTCTGATTCATCGCACAATTTTCTATTTGTGTAAAGGTGTTCAGGCGAGGCTTGTAAGATTTTATACGTGTGTACACACATCAATATATAAAACAACCGTTGAAGAGATATTGAATATGTATATTATGTAAAATAAACAATTCATTTGAAAAAAGAATTGTTTAAAACATTCCTCTGACATTTTACTTCTTTATTTAATTGCTTAAATGTCAAGGAAATTTCAGAAAGGATACGTTTAATAATATGTTGTTTGAAATATGAAGGATTTTTATCAAGACTGATTGAATAAAGACATTTATATACATATATCACTGTGTTTATAAAGAAATATACCTTTTGATTTCATTTCATTATTTATTTTTTCTTTATTTTATAAAAAATAATAATAATAATAATAAAGAAGCAATACTTTTGATTATCAATATTTAACGTAATATAAGGAAATGATTTTATTTGGAAGTTATTTATTAAATTTTCATTTCTTTATTCCAATATTTTGCATAATCTTTCGATGTTTAAAATATTATTAAATCAAAATTAACTTAAATTCAATATTAAAATTCTTTTTTCTGTATTTCTAGTCCATTATTATTACTATTATTATTATTACCTGGTAGCTGAAATATTTGTTTTTCGCAAAGTCATATATTGAAGTTTCAAGATTATCTCATCTAACCTAATTAAATTTTTTGAATAATAATAAAAAACCTTATTATTATTATTTACGTTAATCATTTTTAATGAATTGTCTTAAATATTTTAGAAATAGACGAAAAGAACATTTTCGACAAAGAAGTTTTTTATTATTTACTGGCTGAAATTCCTTAATCATTATTTTCTTTTATTATAAAATGTATTATGTGCTATTTATTAATTATTATTTGTGTTATGTACATTATAAAACGTATTCTGTAATTGCAAACATAACTTACTTTAGCTGTATGACCTTTAATTACACTTAAACCGATTTTTTACTGAATTCTTTTTAATTTCAAAAAAAATAATTTGTATTTATTTTGATTAATCTTTATCTAATTTTTTTGTTTTGCTTTTTTCATCATCTTGGTTAAAGGTTTCATAAATTTTAATATTATCTAAGAATTTAAGTATATTATTTACTGTACTTTTTAATTGTACTGTATTTAACTTGTAACTTGTATTCAGTTACTGTAGCTTGCATTCAATTTATGTTAATTCGGGAATCTGCTGATAAGACAGATCTTAGTGGGACCCAATATTGCACAATTTTTATAAAAACAAAGAAGCATTTTTATCATATAAATATATATTTTACTAGTATAAATTGCAAAACATAAAACTTACAAAAAGTGATTCTTTTATAAATGTTGGTGATTAAAAATTGAAATAAACAATGGTAAATAACTTATTAATTCTTAATTTGTATCGGAATTAGTTTAAGTATAATGTAGAAAAAAAATTGGACTATAATGGGTATTTAAAATACAGTCAGGACTTTGAAAAAAAACAAAAAAATTGTATTAAAAAAAATGTTGAAAGAAAAAATATAAGGCAAGGATCTACCTACAGGTAAGTAAATACAAATAAAGAAATGGAGAAAGATTATACTTCATACATAACTGCAGAGAAAAAGAGTTTAATATGTTGACGCCGAACGGCTTCGAAAACAGTGGAATCTCAACATCTTTTGGTGGCTCTGGAAAGGGCCGTTTGTGTCGTTGTTGCTGTTAACCTCGTGATAACCCTGAGAAGAGCTGTTAGATCCGGGAGATGGTCTCCGGCGAAGTTTACTCGGCTGCACTCGGGGAGTTGCGTCTCGTCCGTTGAAATCCGACCGGGCTTTCCCTCAGCGGCGGTTGGGTTCCTACTACCGTGTGGTGGTGGAGACCCCCAGAATCCCGCAATGTCAGGTCGGCGTCGGTCATCATTCTGTTCTCCTCGAGCGATCCCACGCTAGGCCGGCTCTCGTAGCTGCGTCAGCTGGCCAGGGCGATGGAAGTCCGGCGAGCTGGAGCGGGAATGGTGCGTCCGCATCCAGCGACTCCCTTGGCGGGCCGGCCAGGCCTGCTGCTCCGGCGGGGTGGTCCGGCGTTGGATCGGCTAGGGAACTCCTTTCAGCTTCTTCCATCTTCTTCTTCTCCGAGATTTTCTCTAGGCGGTGATTGGTGTTAGAATGGAGTTTCACGGAACGGAACGCAAGGATGTCAGAGGGTGCAATACCCTCCTACTTTTCTCAGTATATGGGCTTACGCCCTTGGCTGCTGGGTGATTCTAATTTTCAGGCGGGTATACATAAATAACATGGCTTTTATTCGTTTTGGAAGTTTACATTGCGTTCCGATCCCTTGGAGGGTTTTGTTCGGTTGGGACCCAGCGATTCGATATGCTAGTTAGCTTATCATCTGCAACGCCTCCCTTTCCGCCCTGAGTGGGCAGAAATCCCTTTGTTTTCTTACTAGGGGACGCGCTTCCGCTTGAGAAGGCGTCGGAGGCGATTTCGGGACCTACCCTTTGAAGCATATAGCTTTCCGAAGCCAAGTGTGGTTGTCTGGGCAATTTCAGAGCGTTCAGCCCCGAGTCTAGCCCAGTCAGGATTAAGCGAGGATGATAGTGGGGTATCTTCCTCATTTTGTTGGCGTCTGTCACCCTTTGTTCCTTCTAATAATCTCTGCTTAATTCCGCTAGCACTTGCAAGCCAGCGATCGGGATGACAGACCGTCGGCCCTGGATTTTCTTATTTCTTGTGTTCCTTTTTCTTTTTTCTTCTTCACTCCGATTTCTTCTTTCTTCTTAAGGAAGGAAGGTGAAAAGGAGTGGGGTTTGTAGTCGGGCACCACCGGAATTCGGCGGTTGACAGGGCGTTTCGTCGTGCAAGCACTCAGAGCCGCCCTGATGGCCGTGCTAACGGACTCTGTCTCGTTACCAATTTCCTCGGCCGAGCTTAGGAGGTCTAAAGGCTCTCGGTGGTAAGTCCGCTGGAGAGCTTCAGTGAATCTCGTCCAGTTAACCTTCTCCTTTCACCTCGGTGGTGAGTAACTGCCTGCCCCGGGGTCCTCAAGCTAGAGCAGCACAGGAGAATGATCCGAACTGAGATCCTCGATCATCGCAATAGACAGCGGAAGATCCACTGCCTTTAGTACTGCGATATCAAGGACGTCAGGCCGGAAGTTCCCCGAACTATGCACGAACGTGGGGGGTCTCCAGGCCTACAACCTTCACCCCCGTCCGATGTCAGTACTCACTGAGGGCGCGGCCATTTATATTGGCCCTGCTGCTATTCCAAGACGCGTGTTTGGCATTCAAATCACCCGCAGTAATTACGGGTGATTGTACGTCCAGCAGGAGATCGAGATCATCCAGCGGTACAGACTGATTTGATGGATTGTAGACCGCGATCATCCTGTACACTGTCCCCCGAAAATCGAGCTCGTCGCACGTTTGCTCCAGACAGTGGGTCTGGATGCTGACTCATGTGTGAGTCACACGTCTATGGACAAACACCGCAGTGCCCCCTGCAGCAGGTCGCCCTTGCGGTACCACCCTGTCGGTTCTATACGCCGTGTAATTCCGAATTGTGGCCTTCTGTGACGGCTTCAACAACGTTTCGGCTACACAGATCACATCCACATCGAGCTCCTCGGCAAGACGAAGGAGTTCCAACGTCTTCCCTTGGAGCCCGTTAGCGTTCCAGCCTAACACCCGGAGGTCCTGCTTATGCATAGCGGGGAGTTTCACGCTAGGAACCTTCATTTATTAGAGCCCACAGTGGTGGGGTAGTGGGGTAGTGCTGCTATGGCGGGAGTGTAGGTGCGCGACCAGGTGCCGTGTGGTGGGAGTACCCGCCTGTACATATGCATTGTATGTAACTCCAGCTGACTTTTTCATCCTTGCGCGACGCCGAGTTAAAGGCGTGTGGTAACAATGTGTACTATTTTATTATTTGAATTTTCTTAACTTATTTCTTTAAACCCCTGTGAAAATATATTTAATATCAGACCGAGTTTACTTAGTAGGTTATTTCGTTATAACAAAGTCTAATATTAAATAATAATAATAATGAGAAAAAATTACTTGTCGTTTAAACTAAAAAAAAATATTTCTTAATAGTATCGATTACTGTGAGTTTATCCAAGGAACTTCCTAAAAAGAAATAATTCATTTAAAAAAAAAAAACTGATATCGATCCATTTGTTGCGAGTACACTGCTTGAAACCTTGATGTTACAAAAAAAATTGTACATTATGATCGAATGTAAATTCTTTTACTTTGAAGTAACTTCAAAACAGAACCAAAAATATAAATTAAATATCTCGATTCAGAGAATTTCTGTTTCTTTACTTAGTAAAACTATAAAAACCCGATAATCTACGGAAGTTATTAAAAGAGAATTTTTCTAAAGAAGAATGAACTTTTTGTAGAAAAGAAATTTATTAATATCAAATAGATTTAGGAATTAAAAAAAAGTATTTACATCAAGGTAATTTAGGTTAGGAGATATTATACATTTGCATAAAAGGTAAAGAATGGACGCTTTTGAAATGTAATGTTAAAAAAATATTTTAAATATTAATTATACTGGAGAGATTTTTAAAGAAAATTAATCGCTGAAAAAAGAAGCCATTAGCAATAATTACAAGAAGAAGACCCAGATTATAAGTCGTTTAATAAGGGACTCAGGATCAGCGAAGGAAGTACAAGAAGGTAAAAATTGTTCTGGGAAATAAAGATTAGAATACATAGATTAAAAAAACAAATATTTAAAAATATAAAAAATTTATTGAAATAAAAAATTAACTATCTGAAAGAAATAAGGGAAAGAGCATTTCCTCGACTGATGACGAAGTAAAATTAAAAATATGATACAAAATTTTTTGCTCAATTTAAGTTTCAAATTTGGAAAAATTTATATTAGTGATATGTAACATTTTTTATAATCTTTTTTTGGATAATGTAAGTGATTATCAAATATCTCAAATAGAGATACTGAAAAATTTTTATAAGGTTTTATATTTTATTTGCCATTTTCCAAAATGGGAAGCATAAATAAAAAAAAATAAAAAAACAAAATTAATTTAATGATGTTTAATTATGCATCCTTCAGCAGTGAACCAACTAATCATAGAATCTGTAACCCCCTATGTACATCGTATTAAATTTATAAGGTTTGAGATCCATTATCTGAGTCCTGTTAAAGCTACTAACCTTAAACTTCTGTAGACAGTATAAACCACTGTAACTTTCAAATTCGATTATAATTATAAACATATTTCAGTTCATTAATTTTTAGTTAATCTTTCCACAAATAAAATAAAAAAAATTAAATAAATAAAAATAGCAAAGGAAGGTAATGTAATATTTGTAAATATTATAAGTGCTGCTGTAACGCAATAAGAGCTGAACTTATTTATTTTAAATTTTTATCTAATTGTCCCTTTTTATTAAAAAAATATTTTTTTTTTTTATCTTCAGTCATTTGACTGGTTTCATGCAGCTCTCCAAGATTCCCTTTCTAAATTAAACAATGATTCAGTACTGAAACTAATTTACTAAAATTGTAATTGTACTGAAACTAATTTAATAAACTAGTACTACAAACCAATTTGAATAAGTACCCAATTTCAGACAGTATACGCTACTGTTTTGTATCAGATAAAACAGAATTATTTGAAATTTATTAAGTTTGACATTAAAAAAAAAAAAATACTTGAAAGGATTATTTAAATTTATTATAGGGTTTTATAAACGTTTAAATGTTTTGCATAAAAAAAATGATAAAGTTTTGTAATTTTTGAAAAATTTTTTTTTTTTTTAAATATAATGAACATCTTTTTAAAAACATTTATAAAAATAGATTTGAAAACAATTTAATGAATCGTTATAATATACATTAGTGTCCCGGGAAATGTTGGTCAAGAATAAGAAACTGATTCAGAACATCAAAATAAATAAAAAATTCATGCGGACAAATTTCCTACCTCTTTTCATTTTCATTTTGCCACCTGAGTGCTGTGATTTTTCAATAAAAATGTTTATCTTAAGAACAGATTGCAATATTTTAATGAAATTTTGTGTTCCTGTAAACGGAAAGTTTTTTTTAAAAAATGCGGTTGAACATTTTCCCTTTTAAAATTCCAAAAATGGCGACCATTAAAATGTTTTAATCATTAATAGTTCCATAAATATTAGTTTTATCGAATTAAGTTTTATTAAATAAAATCTTAAGTCTTTTATTATGAACAAAATGGTCGCTCATTTTATTAAATCGGTTATTAAATAATTGCAATATAGTTGAAATTGTTATATGAATGACAAACATTATGGAATTAAAAATACTTAATAATAATTTATATCTTATTAAATTTCTACCAGATATATAAAATGAAGTACGATCAGCTACCTGTCTTATTATTAAAAGTGCTTTTGAACCCTAAATTTCATCATCAGTTAATAAATATCTAGAAAAACTTCTTTTTAGCTATGTAAAAAGAAATATGTGGCACAAGAAAAATGAAATTCGAAAGCGTTTTCAATAATTAGGTAAGATAATGTTACATTTTTTATGGGTTTATAAATTATCTGTTCAACATATAAGGCAATATGTTAAAAAAAAAAAAAAAAATTATACATACACAAACGCGCGCGCGCGCGAAAATACCATCTTTAATATTAATCTTTGTTTATGAGTTGCAAGATCACGTAATCGTTTTGAACAGAAAATCTAAGCAAAATCACATTTTTTCCTTTTCGTTCCGAACAATTCGTATCGACATTCATGAGGTTTTACATGAAGGCTCTGGATGCAAATCATTACATCATAGATTTTGCTTGATCGATTATTGTGTTTTCATCAATATTTTCAGAAGTTAATATTACACAAACGTTAACACAGATCTAAATTTACGTATTTTGTGATATATAAAATGCAAAACCGTCAATTAAAAACACCCAGTAAAGACAAAGATCGAATAAAAAAATTAATACTAAAATAAAGTATTATTTCAATAGTAGTTTAGAAGTTTTAAATAGTATATTAATCTTTTTTATAACTCCTAGTCCAGATAGTTGGACATCCAGAAAATTGGCGTTCGGATAATTGTTGTAATTTATATTAATTTTACAAAAGAAAAGAAACAAAATAATTCACCGTTAGTTTTAATCCGTTGTTTATGTCCTTAAAATTTTTTTTTTGTAATTGCCAAATTAAAATAAATTAAATTAAAAAATTGAAATTGTAAGTTTACAAAAAATTTATTCATTATTTAAACCAAAATTCTGTGTAACCATTTCTGGTTGAGAGAATCTACCCATTAAAAATAATTTAGCTTCTTTTTCTCCTTTTATTTAATAACAAATGTTTAACCATTTGTTTACATGAGTTATTTTTAATTTATTAATTGCAGTTTATTTTGGTTTATTTCTTTAAACACAGTAATAATTTTCCATTTGAAATTCAATTTATTTAAATAAAATTTTATTGACATAAAATATTTTAATTCTAGGAATAACGAGTGAATAAAAAATTATAATCCGTAAGCCATTTAAATTTAATAATATAATTTACTGAAACAAACGTGTAAAGAATTTTATTAAATAAAGAATTACGTAAAAATAATGTAAATCTAAAAAATAAAACTAAAGTAAGTAATATAAATGAGTGATTCAATTTAAATGGAAAAGGCTGATACCTAAATGATGAATAAACACGAATCTTTCAAAAATGACACTTTCGTCTAAAGCATTGATTCTCAAACGTTTTCCCCCACCGACACATTGAGAATCAAAAATTTCTCGCACCCCCAAAATTTTTAAAGTTACTATCTGTTAAAAATAATAATTGCAATTGCTGTTTTTAAGATGTGCTCTTTAAAACCAGTAATTGCAATTATTGTTTTTATTGGCATATCCTATTTCAGTATTTAATTATTGCAATATAATAAAATTAATATGCAATGTAATAAAATGTTGCACAGTATTCAGTAATTGCAATTGCAATTATTGTTTTTATTGGCATATCCTATTTCTGAGTTGAAACTTACATTTTTTATTTTTTAGTTTGAAATATCAGGTAAACATCAATTTTGTCCTTTTTTAATCAAACCAACGCCTTCCTAGGCCGCCTGATCGCTCCCAATTTTCTGTGGGCCTTCTATTGCCCCCTTGTTGGCCTCCAGTGCCCACAAGGGGGCGTTATCGCCCACTTTGAGAACAAATAGTCTAAAGTATTGTCCCACAAATAATATAAATATAAAGTAATATGTAAAAAACGGTCTCTCCTACTCAACACGCTACTACACTGAATCGATTTAGATGGAAATTGTTAAGCATGAAGTGTTAAGAAAGTGAAAGAAATGTTGTTAATTTTGCATTGCTCGTTTATTGTACCATAAATAAAAGATTCTGTAATTTTCTGTCATAAATTCTATTTTCAACTTTTAAAGGTACCAATTGTTTAAACCAGTTAACGCTTAATAATCGCTTAAATTAAAAATGTAAAACCAAATATGTGCATTTCCATTGTTAAACAAATATGATTATTTCTATACATCTTTTTTTTAAAAAAAAAAAGATCCTTTTTATGGTAGTTGGATTGACATTTATGTTCCTAACATAAGATTGTACTATGAATACAACATTGAGCGTAACTGCGAGAAAATATGTAATGAAGTAAAATTTATTTGATGCAAGAAAAAATGAAACGAAATGCAAGAAATATGAAAAACACTATTAGAAAATTGAACATCATATATTTCGATTAAACGTATGCTTTAAAGGACGTAATGCTTAACTTGCAAGACATAACCGATTTAAAAAACGTTATCCACAAACAACTGAACATTTACAGTGGATTTCTAGACTCTCCACAGCATTACTATATGTACGAAGGAAAAATATTAGTCTGTTAATGAAGTTTTAAAAACAGTTTAAAAAAAAAGATTTATTCACAATCCGTTCAACGTGTACAAGTTGTACCAATATAATTTGCAATATGGGGTTCTGCATACTGAATTATTTTATTGTAATTTTTTTGAAATTTAATTTCTTTACCTATTAAATTGTTTCATGTATTTATATTTATGAAAAAGTGAACTTTATATGCATCTACTTTTTATCTTATAATTTATATTATATTGACGTGATCTATACAATGTATTTTTATGTTCCAGTCAAAATAAGAATTTATTTATTTACTTTGAAATAGTGACAAAGTTAGAGTCGAAGAACAATTTTGAATTGTACTCAGTTACAACAGATAGAATATCCTGTGAAAATCAGTGAAAAAAAATTTAGGAATTATGAAAAACTTACATTACAAATGAAAACAAAAAAAAAATTTGGGCAACAGAAAAATTTAGAATATTCGTATATGAGACGATAATGTCTACCGAGTTAGTTGTGCTGAAGAATTTTGGGAAAATCTGTTTGATTTGGGAAGATTATTTATTGGATTAAAAAAATAATAATAATAATCAATACTACTAAAAACATGATTGTAACATTGTCAGGACATTATCAGAAGGAAAATTCTTTATCGGAAGGAGTAGATGGAATTTCCTTTTCCTATAACATAATAAGATCCTACAAATAAATAACATTTAACAGTTTTAACTGAGTAAATACAAAATATGTAATAATAAAAGACATATTTAGTTTTTGAATTTGTTTTTAATTCCCTCCTTACAACCACTCATGATAAACTTATCCAATGATATGGATGATGACTAACTGACAACGATCAAAATGTAAGTTTATTTCTAGATTTATTACTATACGAGGAATCGTTCAGAGAATTGTAATCGCCAAAAACTTCGGTTTTCAGATTTCAACAGAGATATCCATTTTGATCATCCCTGAATCCATTTTGACTAGTTTCGGCGTGATGTCTGTTCGTATATATCTCGCATTACTAAAAAACGATTAGCCATAGCATGTTGAAATTTTGGATTCTTGTAACATCTAGTTGTAGAGGATGGAACGGCGCATTACTGCGAAAAAAAACAAAAAAAACGGGTAGAACAATTGAACGAAGCGTGGTGACGAATAGGGCATGGGAGGCAGCCTGATTGCAGAGGATGCCTTGGTTCAGGACACAAGCAAGATTGCACTGGGTCGGGGTACTTCCGATGAAGCATTCGGGCCCCTCTTAGGTTTGAGAGTTCTTGAGCGGGTGGGGGAGGGGCACTCGCGCATTTCTAAATGCGCACGCCACCCCTTTAGGTTAGGAATAGGACAGGACGGGCAGCCTCTTGGAGGAGAAACGTGTCGGCTTCTCAGAAGCGGGGAGTCGACACGCTCTAACGATCCCAAGAGGAACCCGAAGGGGGGCTCTGCTGCAGGAGTCCAAGCAGGAGGGGCAGTAGGTTGGGTAATCTGCTGCCACAACTCCCAGGGTGGCTGATGTTATGCCGAGAGGCGATTCCGG
>JAAAKQ030128383.1:1950-12126 GCA_010016005.3 Zanna intricata | reverse complement strand
CGCAAAGAAGTCACCAAGTACTTAAACAGAACATGTATACTAATATGTTGATTTATACAATCTATTCAATTTTTCTTTTGACTTTTTCACGAGTGAAGTATTTAAGATAAAAGATATATCAATTTTTCTTTTCTAGAAATTATTGATGTTTAATTGTGTAAGTAAATCCTGCAATAAAGATGTTACTCGGGTGAATTTTATCTATGTTATTTTGGATCTGATATTCTGATGAAGATCATTACAATTAGCAAAATTAAAAATGCAGGAAATAACAAATTCACTCATCAATTTTCTTAGTAAACCCGGCATGAAATTTGTTATCCTTGAGAGTGGCTATTTTGATGCCGGGAGAGATTTCTATCTCATTTCAGATCGCTTGAAACCTTTTTTGGTGATGTTACCTAAAAAAAAAAATCATTAATTTTATCCGTCAGTTTTAAGACAAGATGAATTCATTCAGCAAATTCGTTATTTTTAATTAATGAATGAATAAACACAAATCATGGTTTATTAAAAAAAAAAAAAACTTCAGTTCTAATGAAGCCTACCCGGCTGATCTAGAGGTAAACTCGTCGTCGCAAATCACTTTTTTAACAGTTGATTACATGAACTTTGATTAAATGTTTTATGAATTAAAAATGAAATATTATTTAATAAAAATAAGTTTAATTATTTTCAATAAGAGTAGAATAATATAAACACTAATTTGTATACTGTATAAGTGTGTAGTGTAGAGTACACTAGAGCACTACACTCACTAGAGTAGCAAATACTGATAATTTAAAAAAAAAAAACCATTAAATTAAAATGATTATAAAGATATCTTGTTAATAAATAGAAAAAGTATCTATTACTAATACAATTCCTATGAAAAAGAGATAAAAAAAATCTACTTATAATTTTGATGATTTATTTGCGTAGGTGAATAATAAGTAGTTAAAAAAATATGAAGATGAAATAAATATATTTTGATTCATTACTAGATTAAGGATTTCTTTATTTTCACTAATAGAACATATCCTGAAATTTGTTACATTTTTCGTTAAGCGGTCTGCATTTACAAACGTATAGACAGTTAGATAGTAAATAAAGAAAATAAAAATAAATCCTTTCATATTCTAGAAATATAAAATGAAGTGTGTTAATTTAAATATACATTAAAAAAAATATATATATGTTATTAGTTTTTCTGGATTTTTTCATCCATTTTCGTCTATCTTAGTTATTTGTTTATTTTAAACATTATTTATTTCTGAAGAGTTCTAGTAATTTTAAGTATAAAAGCGTATCACCAATAAGTAAGGTATCTATGTGGTTTAATAAAAAATAAATAAATTGAGAGAAATCACATTTATTTAATTGAACTGAAAATAAGAGAAATCTTAACTATTTTTCTTATTTAATTTATTTGTATATAACAACCATTTGTAAAGTAAAATTGAAAAATATCATTAAAAATATTGAAGTATAGCAGCTATTTATAAAAAATATATATATGTATTTTTATGTATGAATTGTTCATTGTACAAATATATAATGCGAACAAATAGGTGCAATTTTCTTGGATTGTTGACTTAATTTTAGTCATTGATCATTTTTAACTACTATTACAGACGTTTCTAATGCTTTCTATTTTGCACTGTATTATTTATTCCCATACATTTACTAAATCCTACAGCCTTAATTTTCTTCTTTATACATTATAATTTTGATATCCCTTTAAAATTATAAGCAATTCTATCAGATAATCCGATTTAGTATGATGCCTTAACGTATGAATCATCAATTAGTATCTCTTTTAAAAAGATTTATCATATATCTCTTTTTCCCCCAGTTTCGTTTTAAAAGTAATATCGTATTAAAATTTATCAATATTCATTATTCTCCTACAATTTACTTTACAACTTCAATTAAACTTTTTCTTTCGATGTAGACTGTATAAAATAATATTTTGTCATTCTGTACATATCTTGATTTAAAAAAAAAAAACAAAAAAACAACAGGATAAGAATACTCGGCATTTTTTCTTAACTATTATTTTTTTTTATTTATTTGGTTTTATTATTTATTTATTTGTTCATCTTTTCTTACTCTACCCCCCCCCCCTATAGCCGAACCCACAATTAAGCATAACTACAGCTCCGGGGGTTGCCATCGTCTCAAACCACCTCGGCAGAACTCCAGGTCCCACCTAGCTAGCCGGGACCCGGTCTTTTGATTAATCACCATGTCTCAAATGAGGGGCTTCGAAGGATTCCTCCCCCCCATCGGGTCTCAGGTCTTTAGGCCTTGCCTCTAGTGAGGAACCCCCCAGAAGGATTCCTCACCGGGACTACGGTCTGATTTACCCCTCATGGCTCCCCCAGAAGTCCCCGCCCACTCATCGGTGATGAGACGCTGGAGCGTTCTATCCCTTCTGAACGAGGCTATCCCGTATCGAAGCCACCATAATTTTACGCCTCACAGCGAGTACACTTCACTCTAGTGTACATTTCTGCAACCTTGCTCCCCCCCCCCCAAAGTTTAGTCAGTGGTAACACTTTGCAAGAAGTGCAGCGGACTTCCTTCTGGCAATTTATTTTGACATGGCGGACCTCCCCGCATTAAAACATTGGCCGATCCTGTCAGGACCATTACACAGCTTTACCCGGTGCCCCGTATCCCAAAAACGGAAGCACGTTCTTCCAGCGACCGTCGCACTACTCTGTTGGCCACCCATCTAGTCCATACTCAGCCGTTGTGCAGCAATCTAACAGCCAGGAGGGGGGCAGAACCTCACCGTCACTATTTGAATGGCCCTGTAGGTAGGTCTCACTGAAAGCATATAGATCGTAACAATCGAAATTCATATTTTTTATAGAATTAAATTTTTTATTAATTCTTTATTTAAGTTTTTTTTTTGTTTTATCTATAAATAAGTAAAGATAAATTAATATCTTTTATAATGCCTTATAAACATAAGGCATTGTTTGTATTCTTCAATGGTTTGTGGTTTTTAAATCCTATTCGCTGCTATAAAGTGCTAAATTAAAAAAATAAAACTAATTCATATTTGATGTTAATAATTCTTTTAAAATTACATTAATTTGATTTTCCAATGTAATTGTTTATCCCTAATAGCAAATCCCATTATTATCATTGAAAAACTTCATTAATTCTGTTTATTATTTAGTTTATCAACTAATAATAATTTAAACGGTTCATAATTTCTCCTACTTTATTATAAATTGTAGTTAGAACCGATGCAATTGATATTAAAATATTTGTTTTTTTTTATCTCTCTTAGGATCATTATTTCAATTACTTGACCAACATCATACCAACGTATGATTGTATTGTTCAGAATAGCGAAACATTTAACGAAACGGGTTGAAAAGTAGAATCCTTCACGCAATAATGTTTATTTTTTCCAGATTCATCCAGAATATAATTCCTGTTTCCAGAAATTCTACAGCTTCTCTTCCATATTTAATTTTTATTATTATTATTTTTTTTTTTTTATGAAGATTTCACGTTAAAAATTAGGCTATGATGAATCAGATTCGAAATCGATTCCTTGTACGTATTATTATCTTTTAAAGGAGAATATTCCTTTATTCTACAAATATGTTAACCTAGATTCGTTCATGTGGCTGTAGTTATTTTAGTACAGGTTAATGTTTCATTACTGTTAATTAATTTTAGGAATATGAATTTTGTTAGTATGTTGTTAAGATTTATTATTATTATTATTTTTTTTTTTAGAGAAAATTATTTCTTTTAAATGAACGTTAATGCTAGAAGCGTTATAGTAAACAAATTAATTGCAGTTCTCTCTCACTAATCATTAAAGCAATTTCTAATTCTAATTGTTGAAGTCAATGTATTTTTATGAACTAATTTTATTGAAAACATAATGAAGTATCTTGACTAAAAAAAGACATTTGGCACACATTAAACGAGAAAATTATTTGAAGGAAGAGCGTATCACATGGTGCTAAGTTCATTAACAGTAAAAGTAATTTTTCTTTCTACCATCTGTAATCTTATTTATTGTCATATTAACTTCAAATATAATACAGTATCCAATGTATACAATAATATTCGTTCTGAATTTATCGAAAGCCGTTTATTAAGGTGTCAGTTACATCGAATTTTTTCTGCTTTCATTGCATTCTAACAATAAATCTGCTCATATGTATTAATATAAAACTAGATATAATACACAAACATACGCGCGCACATTTTTTATTTGAAGAAAGTTATATGTCTGGTAGTTCAAATTTGTAATGACTGACGTGTTTGATTCAAGCCGCTCTTCTACAATGCCCGGAGAAATCGCTAACTGGATGGTACCATAATAAGCGATTATAGTATATACCTGTTGCTTAGAGATCATCAGCAAGACTGGCATTCATCTGGAATTCCGGAGCGGATCATTGAACGATAGCTTGCTCTTTCATTTGTTAAACAAGGCCACCCTAACTACAATTTCTATTTCTTTCGAGAAATGGAGATGATAATTTTTTCATCTGTCATACGTTATAATAGATGAAGTTAATACATATTAGACGTCATACAGAGTATATTATTAATTAAAAAATTTGTTCTCAGAAATATATTGAACCAGATTATAAAGTAGTAAATTGTTTTAAAGTTTAAATATTTAAATAATAATTCATAATTTCCTTGGTTGGATCAAGTAATTTGAATTCTATTAGAAAAAATTAACGATTTTTTTTAATGATAAACGTACATAGAGAAAATTTTCAGTATGATACAGATATATTTATGTTTGAGAATCACTCTTCGTAAGAAGGTCAAATTGTGTCATCATATCACATCATCCTGCTATCGTTGAACACGATAAATAAAAATAAAAAGGTTGTATACGTGTGTATTATTAGCATAATAAGTTTTGGCGACGTGACATTTCTCTAAAAACGATAAAGGTATTATTAATTAGTAATAATCTAAATATTAATAAATACTAATTTCAAAGCTTATCAGAGAAAGTTGTAGTTTTAAATTTATTTTATAAAAATGCAGTTAAAAGATTTTCTTTTCTTTTTTTTTTTAAACAATATTATTCAATCGATGAGAGAAAAAGAAAAAAAGAATTCTTTCCTCCTTCCAATTTTATCATAAAAATGTGCTCAGAATAATTTTCAATGAATTGTAAATTATTTTCTAGCAATCTTTTACATTTAATGAATTTTTCTTAACATTATTTCATGTGTTTGTATTTTAAATAATTAATATGGAATTTTTAATTTTATATGTTGTTATTTTATAATTTATATTTTTATTTATAATTTATCTTATAATGATATGATCTATACAACGTATTATTATGAATATATCGAAATAAAAAATTTATTTTAAAACTTGTATAGTGATGTATAATTGTATACTTGTATTGTATAGTAATATAATGATGCTCATCCAATCAGAAATCAATAATTCAATTTTTCATAACTTTAATTATTTTATATTTAAGAAAAAAATCGGGAAAGTGTGCATGAACTTTAGGCTTTAGCGGAAAATTTTTAGTTTCAGTGTCCATGGTGACCGTATCTCTACCATAAGGTGGAAATACTTCATTCGCTCAAGATCTGATTCACTCCAGTTGAGTATTCCCGACCTTCTTGACGCATTTGAACTAAAATTAAATGACAACAATGATCCATATTCAGCAATCATGAACAAAATTTCATAACATCAGTTAAATATAGTTTAAAGATATCAATTGAAACTATAACTATAAAAATAATGCAATAGAATAAAATTAGGCCAACGAAAGAGCAAAGTAAAATTAGGCTTATTATTCCCAGCCCACCGGGCTGGTCTAGTGGTTAACGCGATATCGCAAATCAGCTGATTTCGAAGTCTAGAGTTCTAAGGTTCAAATCCTAATAAAGATAGTTATTCTTATACGGATTTGAATACTAGATCGTAGATACCGGTGTTCTTTGGTGGTTGGGTTTCAATTAACTACACTTTCTCAGGAGTGGTCGACCTAAGATTGTACAAAACTACACTCCATTCACATTCATATATATCATCCTCATTCATCCTCTGAACTTAATACCTTACGGTAGTTCCGGAGGCTAAACAGACAAAGAAAGGAGGCTTATTATTCCCATTTCTGAATGAAATTGCTCAAAAACATAACTAAAGTGATGTACTAATGCAATGTAATCATGGCTTAGTAAGGGTATCGGGACCTTTACTGCTACATGCGAGACCTGGTATCACACGTAGCATAATATCGTAAGGTAGTACCTGACTCCTCGGCTCGGCTTAATTTTTGAGAGGCGGCTGACTGGGGTAACCAAGGAAGGATCTATGGTCCGGGGCATGTCCAACCATCTCTCCATCGTAACTGGTGATAAACTGACTGGCGGAAAATGTAGGTTATAGAGACTTCAACTTCCACAACTTCCGTGGCAGAGGGTCCACGTAAAAACCATCGTCTTGGAGACCCTCTGTCTTCGCAGGCGAAGGGAAGGAAAAAATGTTGAGTTCTTGAACATTGAGAAGACGGATCGAACTAAGTTTTCAGCCAAAGGCAATGCAGCAATACCAAAACCTTTGGTTACCAAAAGGAATGAAGGAGATTCTAGTAACATAATTCCTTTCGTGATAGCCCGAGGCATCGAAGAAGCTCTAGAAGATCAGTAAATGATATGAGAAAGACTGCTGTAAGATTGTTCGTAAAACCATCAACGATATACAGTCGTCACGGCTGCTGAGGTTGAAAAAGACTGGATTGTTAGATATTGCGGTTTCACTACACGGTACTTTAAATTCGTCGAAGGGTGTTGTAGAGTACAGGGACTCGCTGAGCTGCATCGATGAGGAAATTGTCGAAGAACTGAATGAACAAGGCATTATAGCGTGTCGTCGATTGATTACCCGTCGCAACAGAGAAGTCGTAGCCTCCGCGTCGCATGTTTTGACGTTTAAAAAGCTGAAGTGTCCTGAAAAAATAAAGACCGGCTTTTGTCTAATATATAGAGTGGAGGTAGCAATCCAAAAAGTTAAGACAATTCAGAAGGTGAGCTACTTTCAATCGAAAAATTCGTCAAAAATAGATCGCCGAAAATAATGTCATATGCACAGTTTGTGCGTCGACTCCTGCGACTTCTATCAAAGCGAAAGATGCGATTGCGGAGCTAGAACCGGCGTTAACAAGTATGGTTAAACATATTGTGAACAATAAACTTGGAAATTGTTCACCCGCAGAAGATATCCCAAAACGAGAAAAAAAAAAAAAAAACAGCAGCTATCAAACAACAAAGTGTACGTCTCCTTTGAGGAATAAACCATAGATGAGTTTCAAGATGAAGGATAGTGAATGCAGAATAGAAAAAGCCTGAAACCAAAGTAGAAATTGAAAAACTTCCCTTGAAGGGAACTGAGAAGGTTGAGTTAAATATATTAGAAGAGGAGGACTTAGGTTAAACAAAAATGGAGCCTCCGAAGGAAAGAAGACTTTTAAGTGAGCGGACGAGGATTTCAACCGCCCTACAAAATTTAACGGGGAGTGCATCGAGTCGGGTGGCAACGGGGTCGTGCTGATCGCAGCATTTGTGCCGTCTGATGCCGGTAGCAAAAAGCGGAGGATCGGACGATTCCACCTCCGAGGCCTCAGACACCTAGAAATTTGACATCGTGGCCTTTAGGAAAATGGAAAAGAGAAACAAAAAAGGATGGCCTTAGGATAAACCATGATGATAGAATTTATGAAGAAGATTGTTGTTTTGTGCTTTTGAAGCATTTTAAATGTAAGGATGTGCTTTTTAATTTTTTTTTCTTTTTTTTTTAACATTCTGAACCACCGTCAGGTATATTATATGAAGTGTTATTCAGTTTTGGACAACCTTTTGTTAGAAATGTTTTGTGTTTTTTGTTTTGTCAGTAAAAAAAACACAAAACATTTCTAAGAAAATACTGACAAAGGTTTTATCTTTACACCTTTGTCATCCAGTGTTTCTTTGAATTTTCAATGTATGTGTTTTTTTAATTTTGTATGACAGTGAAATATTTTTAATAATTCTGACTACATTTTATTTGAAGTGGTTTGAGTGTTTTTAAGTGGCAAGGGTCCCTTAACCATTGCCATTTTGTGTTTCTCTGGAGTTTTCAGTATCCTCTGACGTCTAATCTTTTAGAGTCTATTTTTAGTTGATATGTTTTGCAACGACTAATCTTCTGTCTATATCGCTAGTATTTTAATCAGGGAAGGTAAGAAATATTTTTTTTTTTGTTTTTGATGTAGAAAGGGGCTAATGACCAAAGTAGTCGATGCCCTTAAAACCTCAAAAAAAGTAATAATAATAAATTGGTACACTCCTAAGTTTTATTTTATAGAATGCGGTCCCATTTATTTTGCGTCACCTGCTTAGATAAGTAAGTCCATCATTACCATTGTTATCTCTATAATAATAATCTTGTCATCACTTCTTAAGATAGAAACACACAGACAGGCGCGCGCACATACATACGTACACACAAGTATATATATATGTGTATTAATATAATATGTAAAAGAGGCGTTGCCTATGTCACAGCAGGATCGAGAATTCTTTACAACGAGAATCCGTTACATGACCATTGTTTAATAATGAGTAATGTTATTGCTTGCTTTGCTCTTTTGTACCGAAAATTAATCCATGCCTAATGGAATATAATTTTTATTTATATTTAGGTCTACAAATAGACATGTACGCCTTCCTACATCTTAAAAAAAGTGAAACTTAAAATTTAGGTTATTGCAATTTGTAAACTGAAATTTTTTTAACGTATGGTGTTTGTATATATATTTATTATTTAATTATATATATATTTATTTGGTTACTATATACTGTATATATATTACTATAAACAAAAATATAATCTTTATTGTCGTCTTACCGCCGTACATTTGTCATATAGGAATATATTTTCCTACATCTTTCTCCCCATCAATGTATCAGCATCATCAAGGAATGAAAATGATCCACTACGTTTCGTCAGTCTTACAATAAAAAAGATACATGACATTACACCGTAGTATAACACATTCTAAGTATATCACATAGTATTCTAAGTTCAGGCCTCGAAATTCTCCAGGGATTTTCATAACCTATTCTATTCGTGAAAATATTGGGAAAAGCTTATATATCCTAATATGATTCGTTTGCAAGTTACGGCTAAGAAAAATTTCGCTCGAATTTCCGCTACCCCGGTGAAATGAGGTCGTACTGAGATTTTTAGGACGTTAATTAAGGAGAAGAATTAGCGCTTTATTATTGCTTTTTGTCCTGAAAAATCGAATAAAGTACGAGTAGGTCCCAGAACCTTAACTCCATTAGGTTTTGAGAAACCTGCGGTGAAAACCAATAAATTAGGGTAAAAAGCCTTGTTTTTTTACGTTTGATGTGCAATAACTCAGTTGAAAGGATAATAAATATATAAAACATTTAAACTAAACTTATAGAGAATTTAATTCTAAATAAAATTGTGTGAGATAAGTTGAATAAAACAAAGAAAAATTCGAATTTTATTTAGAAACCGTTCGCTAGACCGAAGTGCATATACGTACCAGTTTATAGTAAATGTTGAAAAATGAGCCTGCTATTTTGAATGCATTTCTTATCACTTTCTGTACTGTTTCTGATGTTATTTTTAGTTCTTCACGGTTATCCTTAAGTTGCTCAGTCGTTCAGTCAAATTTCTGTCATTTTCAGTCTTTGGCACTAATGTAAAGTGAGACCCAACATTTTTTGAACTATTGAATAACATCAGTAAAAGAGTAGTTTCGTAAAACATGAGAATAATATTTTCCTGACTCTTCAATGTTAAATCCTTTATATTATTCCCAATAATAAGCTTTTAATTTAGCTTTTAAAACTTACGTGAAATCTGTACTCAGTATTATTCGATTTAAGTAATGGGAGATAGGAACCTAGTTAATTAAAGTAGTGAACTTGTTGTAAAACACAATCACTTATATCTATTTTTGATATCATCCATAAAAACCCCAAAGATCTTTCTTGTCTAGCGTAATTTTCAAATTATAGTCTTTTATTGTTGAAATTAGATTGAACATAACGAGTTAAAAACTATCCTCTGATTTAGTCAAAATCACATACATTATATCATTAAATATCATATATATATATCATATCATATCATTAATAAAGTTTAAGC
>JAAAKQ030128361.1:0-13577 GCA_010016005.3 Zanna intricata | reverse complement strand
AACTGAAAACCGGGCGAAATCTTTCGCTAGCCTTAACTCGCTAACAAAACGTTTTCAGGCATATGTTTATTGGAAACTTTTTTTCTTATTTTTAGATATAGAATCCGTGTCCGAGAGATTTCCGTTCAGTTTTGATACACTCTGTATAATGACTGTTTGCTGAATGATCTGTCATTTTTAAATTTTATCTCTGTAAATTTAAAGTATTCATTTTTTGTAGTTGTTTTCTGCTACGAATATAAACTCATTTCTAGTTTGATCTCATTTAAAATTTTGAAATTATTTGGTGTAAGTTTTTACTAAAAAGTTAATTTTATTTTTTACTTTGTATAAATTGATATAATTTGTTAACTACTCTGTTGCTCTTGCATTCATTAAACGTTATCTTTTGAGAGCAGCTTTATTGCAGTTTATTATGATGCACCTTTTTCAATTATTTATTTATGGTTTTGTTTAATTTTGTAAACTGTTTTGTAGTTTTTATTATCTATTAATAAATAAAGTAATTAAAAGAAATATAGTAGAAAATGATTTTCTTTAACTGATTTGTTTTGAAATTAAATAAAATTTCGTGAACTAATTTGGTACTTAATTTATACATCTTCTTAAAGAAAAATGTTCATCAATATTTATATCCAGTAATCTTGATTGTTCATGTCATAAAAATATGATGTGAATATTAAATATCTGCCAATATTTGAAGTAATTTGAAGAAATATCTTTATCAGTAATATGTATGAGATTAATTAAAAAAAAAAAAAAACAAATCAAATTTAAATCAAGTTTTGAACCCTGACCTGCAGTATCTGTTTAGTTGCTTTACGAGCTTTACGGGCCTAGTTGCTGAACCAAAGAGATCAACTTATCAGTATCATTGAGTTTGTGCATAAATGTACTACTATAAATTATCTGCATCCAGAAGTTTGATTAAGTCACACTTATGTAGAAGTTTTACTATTAATAACTTAACTTAAAATTGTATAGTACTTACAACTTTCATATATATTTTTTTTATGGGATTCTATTTATATCTTGTGCTTGAATTTGTCAAACAGGTCCAAACCCTAAGATTGAACGAGTTGAAATGGACGGTAGAAACCGACTTAGTATTATAACTGAGGCTGTATTTTGGCCAAATGGTTTAACTCTTGATTATACAGCGAATCGCTTATATTGGGCAGATGCTAAACATCATGTTATAGAAAGTTCTAAACTCGATGGATCAGAACGTCGTAAAGTATGTATCCATAATAATTGATTTAATATATTTTTATCTTCAGCCTTTATTTTCGTTCTAATAACTTATTACAGTTAAAGTTGTCAAGTGCCTAAACTTTTCTTTTCCTAATTTTACAATAATTTTTAGAGTATATGCTATTCTATATCTTTATTTTTATTCACTGTTTTCTCAGTAAAAAAAAAAAAAAACTTTATTTTATTTTTATTCCTATATTAGCAGTTTCAAGTAAAATTAAACTTAAGAAATGAACAAAGCTTATTATATACTGAGAAGCTGGATATTAGCATTTAAATAAATTAATAAAATATAATAGTGAAGAGATAATTATAATAGTATTTAAAAAACTCATAAAAAATTTAGATTAATTATCTCACAGATGTGAAATACGTTTGCCAGCATTTCTTCCAATCCCCAGAACATTTTTTGGTATAACTTTAGTGAAACCCAAGTTCATTTAACGATTGTTCCTTAATTTCATCTGCAAATTGTTGTTCTTTTAATGCTCTCGTATTCATGGGAATGAGAAAAAGTCTCAGGATGTTGTGAATGAATATTAAAGAAACTGATGCAAAATCCAAGAATTATTTGTTCAAATTTGTAGTTGTTTTTTACACTGCCTCACGTAAATGGCATAACACTGCTAAGTAATACTGTTTGTTGACCGCACAATCTTGCAGTAAGAATTCAAAATGAATGATGCCATTGTAATCAAAAAAACAATAAGGAAATCCTTAACATTCGATGGAACTCAGTGCGATTTATTTTTACCTAGGTTCTTTAGAAAGTTCCCATTGGGATGATTGGATCTTCATTTCAGTATCATTACTGTACATGCACATTTCATTATCTATTACAACACATTTGAATAATCAGCAATAGCTGATAAATGTTTCACACAAGCCAAGCCAGTTTCTGTTCTTCAACTACTTATCTAATAGTGATTCAATGATTATTAGTCACAAGGTCTTTTATTAACCCACTGGTTTGGTATAGTGGTGAACTCATCATTGCAAATCAGCTGATTTTGAAGTCGAGTGTTCTAAGGTTCAAATTCTAGTAAACTCAGTTACTTTTATAAGGGTTTGAATAGATTTTGAATACCAGTGTTCTTTGGTGGTTGGCTTTCAATTAACCATACATCTGAGGAATGGTCAACCTGAGACTGTACAAGACTACACTTAATTTATATTCATGCATATCATCCTCATTCATCTACTAAAGTAATACCTTACAGTGATTCCAAAGGCTGAACAGAAAAAGTGGCCTACATTAAATTAAAAAGACAGTTTTTTATTCTCTCAATTATTGATGTGTTAGAACAGTCAACCCTTCCATCATCTTCATGGCCTTCTTGAAATCATTTTTACTCTCATAAATCTTTGTTGTCAACAAAACATCCTTGACAGAAGCCTTCTCTAAACCTTTTCACCACTTCACTTCATTTTACTCGTTTTAATGCAAAATTTAATGAAAATCCTTTGTTCCATAATTTTCAAAAGAAATAATAATTTGTCACTCTTAATAAAATGCATTCTAATTACACACAGCTGTCAAATTTGAACTACACATCTAATATGATTAAAAATATTGATGTTCATTACATGCATGAGAAAAGGACGAACTCAACCGAAAAGAGAGCTTGCAGAATTAAAAAATTCTGTATACTTTTCATCACGAATTGTGCATTGTCAACAATGGACAACAACTTCATAGCCGGTTAGCAATAGGGAAACAATACCCAGTAGCATTTTAGATTTATTAAAAGTCTTTTTTGATATTTTCTCTTATAGGAATGTTAAATTGTTACTCCTATCTATAAATGTTCATAGGATTTCTTTGATAAGTTTAAGGTCCACACACCTCTATTTTTTTATAAAATAAATTTTTACTTACATACCTCTTTTTAAATTATAGTTAGGTCATGGTGGACAATCTGAGTTGGAACTTTCAGTGGTTTAGACTTTTTTTAAGAAAATTTAGCTTTCAATAAGTTTGCTTAAACTGATACTTCATACTCTTTTTGTCATTTTTTATAATTCATTCTTTAAACTCTATGGAAATATTCATTTTGTAATTATTTGTGAGAACTGTTTATTTGTTAATTAATTTTAATATCTTATTATCTTATTTTTTATTATACACTTATTTAGTTTTTATTTTATACATATGATACTTTATAATGTTATCCAGGTTATTGCACGTGGCCTCCCTCATCCATTTGCTTTAACATTGTTTGAAGATGCCATTTATTGGACAGACTGGCATACTAAAAGTATATCAACTGCAAATAAGGGTACTGGCTCAGGGTTCAGAACTATACATTCTGAATTACATTTTCCAATGGATATACACAGGTAAATTTTTTATTCTCATCTACATGTTGATATATATATTTTATTTAATTATTATAATCATCAGATAATTCAACATTTGAGCTTTCCTAAGTTCAAAAATAGTAAAGCTGTGTTATAAAATTTTGTATATGCATGCATACATGCATTCATTTGATTTATTTCTCAGGATTGATATAAACTGCCATCATCAAATTTATTTGGTAAAGTAGCTTTTGAAATTGGGAAGATTGATTCTGTTAAAATTGTGAAAAAATCTGATAAGAGAATAGGATATGTTGAGGTGGTGCTATGTGTAAAAAATCTTAATTTGATTTGATAAAAATCAGAGAAAGATAAATTTAAATCCAGCAAGATTTTTATCTTTTAATAAAATAATGTTTGAAATGTCATTGTTGGTGACGATATAAAAATGTTCATAAAAGCACCATTCCAATAATTTGAATTTTGTAAATTTACGTAACTTTTGAATGTTTAAACCTATAAATTTAAACTAATTTTTTTCTCTAAATAGAGAAAATTATATCATAATATATTTAAATTTGTATTGTCAAAGTAATAGTATCCTTTTTCATTTGACTATTTTTCAGGTTAGCCAAGATCAATGTTTTAACTCAAAACTCTTTAGCAATTGTTAGGCATTTTCAGTGATTAATTTTATTGTTTAAATTCCTCTTCCTGATTTCTGATTAAGTTATGAAAGTTCTCTTTTGTAAGAGTCTGGTTGTGCAGCTGTGGCTCCTCAGTGTCCTGAATTGAATCAAATCATTTACCTTTCATTGTCATTTTCACTTTCAGAAAAGCCAAACGTCATAAAATGCTACATCCAAAATTAGCTGGATGAGAACACACAGTAATATTTTTATTTGATATAAACTGTCATGTCAAGAATGTTGTCATAATGGAAGATGACTACACATTTACAAGTTCTTTACTACCCATATCAATTTAGAAATTCTCAAACAAGCCATTACAATATTAATAGTTCATTGCTGTATTCATGGGTACAAACTCAGCTCACACAATTCCATCAAGATCAACAAAAAAAATCAGCATCATGACTTGATGTTGGATATTGTTTGATGTGTTTTATCACACCAGGTGAACTAAGTGATTTGAATTAAGAACTCTGATCCTTGGTCTTGGTATCGTAATCATAGACCAAGTTACAGTAACAAGACACTTATCTATTTCAATATTAATTGCCATCCCAATATGACTGATAATAAACTTTTATGGATGAACAATATTTACAAATAATATTTCTAAACACATACTTCCAAAAGGAACTCTATTAATAATTTCACCAATAATAATTATAATTGAAACAATCGGAAATATTATCTGACCAATTTCCTGTTACATTCCTTAATACCTTCATAACACTTATAAAATTGACAAATGTTATTGATTTTGTTCAATCTCTTCTTGTCTTCAGCTGATTCATAATAATTGTGAAATCACTTGAACCACTTATAGAATCATCTTTATAGTTTTATAGTCAACGCAATATTTTGTCATCTATCTTAATATTTCATATGTTTCTTCAGCTTTTTTTTTTGCAGTTTGTCATGTTAATGTATTTCTCACAATCTATGATTTATAATGCTTTAAAAACTCACATTCTTTCAACTGAAGCTCACAGCTAATCAACTACATTGAATAAGTTGAACCTTTTCACATTCTAAACCCTTATAGTGCCAATGTCTGGTTTTACGGACTTGAGAATTTTGTTTGAAAAATGCCAACGTTCGAAAAACCGGCTACCTGGAAAATTGTTTATAAAATAATTGATATCATTATATTTGCCTTACATTTTATATCAAAATGATCATAAAAGAATGTATTTTATGATAAACAAACAAAACTATTTAATTTAATGTTATTTAATCCATAATAATTGTTGCATATTTGATTATATGAATTTCTTGTTAGTTACTATGATTTTTCAGTCTGTGCAGTAAAGTTTTCTTAGCAATGTGTCATACGATTATTTTGAGGATGAAATGAATAGTGACCTGGACTATAATCCTCATACAAACATAAATCAACCATCAACACCTAAGTGTTATAACTTTATACAAACACTGATATCTCTCATTCAGATGAAGATAATGAAAATGATGACTCTATTGAGAACAGTATGAATTGTTCTGTTTGTAAGCATAGGGTTAAACCTCGTAAAAAAATTCAGAATGAGGCAAATGACAGCAGCAACAGCAGTGATTGTAAAAAAAATTAAGTGGAAATAGATGACGTAGGAAAATGATCCTGGATTCAAACATTCTTTTCCATTTCATGAGTTACCGGGGATTAAACATGTCTCACTTCGAAATTTACCACCTATTTTATATTTTGAACTTTTTTTTACTGCAACAATTCTTGATGCATTTGATTACAAACACAAATGAGTATGCCCAACAATTTATAATGGCTAATGCCACAAAACTGAAAGTACATAGCATACCAAACAGTAGAAAGTGGTGTTCAATCAGAAATTTATTGCGATTTTAATGAATATAGGCATTAAGAAGCAACCAACAATCACTAGTTACTGGTGGACTATGTCCAACCAGTATATTCTGTGGATTTTTAACATTTTTAATCTCAATAGATTGCAAACCATAAACCATCCTAACTTTTTTCATATAATAGATACAAGTAATCTTTTTAAGCCAGGCACACCCGACTATGACCCTTGTGCAAGATTTCAGGTTCTAACTGAGCATTGTAACCGAGTTCCAAAACATTACTTTACATCCCACCAAAATTTTTCTATTGGTAAAAGCATGATTGCTTGCTACAAAAAATCAAACGCAGTAGCTCCAGTATATTCCTAAGAAGCAATTAAACTCTGATGATCTGCGACACCATAACCCATTACTGCTTAATCTATTTTGTTTGTACAGAAGCCAAAGGTGTTGCAAAAAACTTAGTGGACAAAAAAGTACTTTGCTTTACAACATTTTGTCACTAAATTACTAAAAATGGAAAACTTTGTAAAGAAAGGTTAATATAAAGGTTAAATAAATGTGTTTGTTGATAACTTTTTCATCTCAATGAGTTTGGCTCATTACCTTTATTCTAATGATACATTTTTAACTGGAACCATTAGACATAAAAGAAAAGGTGTCCCCAAAAAAATGAAGGAGAAGTTTGCTGTGGGTGAAAAAAGTATCTTCAAGCAGATGAAATATTAATGTTGAGGTATAAAGAAAAGCAGTCTCAAAAGGTTTTACTTTTGTCTGCTGAAGGTATGGCAGGGAGTGAAATGAGATGTAAAAGAAGGGCTTAGTACATGAAGATTAGTCATAAACCAACAGTAATTAGGAATCACATAGTTATATGGGTGAAGTGGATATTGCTGATCAGATGTTGTATAACCCACTGGGTTGGTCTAGTGGTTAACGCGACATCGCAAATCACCTGATTTCGAAGTCGAGAGTTCTAAGGTTCAAATCCTAGAAAAAGCTAAAGATTTTTATATAGATTTGAATACTAGATTGTGGATACCGGTGTTCTTTGGTGGTTCGGTTTCAATTAACCACACTTCTCAGGAGTGGTCGACCTGAGATTGTACAAGATTACACTTCATTCACATTCAATCACATCATCCTCATTCATCCTCTGAAGTAATACCTTACAGTAGTTCCGAAGGCTTAACAGATAAAGATAAAGATCAGATGTTGTATGAATACTTCGAGGAAATGAGAACTTTAAAATTCTAGAAAAAGTTTATGTTTAATTTATTTGGTAGAATGTTATTAAAGTAAGGGTTAACTAAATTTCAAATCTTTACTTTCCTGTTGAAGTACCCTGTCTTACTGCTGGAGTTTTTAATCATGATATCTTGCACATATCAATTATAATATTTGTGTATTCAGTCCATGGTAGACCATGGGGGCTTCATTTCTTTATGATACATACTTAATACAGCTGGTAATAATTATTCATATTGGGAGTACAATTCCAAAACTGTTTCATAAGTTTCACAAAAATATGTTCCTTTTATTTCAATTAAACTTTTTCAGAGATGATTGATTTAATTAATTTGGTCTATTATTTTTTTGTCTGGATCAAATCTGGAGTTAGATATGACAGAAAATTTTGGTATTTGCTGTTTTTCTTAAGGATTGCATAATTTTTTTACATTAAAAAATGATTATGTGTTTTGAATAATAAATAGTTATTTTTTTCTATTTCAGTTACCATCCTCAACGGCAGCCTACTTATACAAATCATTGTGGTAATGATAATGGGGGATGTTCACATCTTTGTTTACCTAACAAGAATTCTTTTCAATGCGTTTGTCCTTTAGGATTAAAACTGACAAATAATAAGTAAGATGACATATTATTATAGTTTCTTTGATAGTTTATAAAGTAAAAATATGTTAGTTATTATGTACATTTGCTTACTTTTATACTGAGGAAAATTATTTCATTCTTTCTTTTTGTTGATTCTTAACACCTGAATTATGATGCAATTGTTAATTGTTTAATAGAATTGTGCATACTTATTGATAATCAGTTAAGATTAAATGTCTTTAATTAGCATTACATACTTAATATTAAGTTGTTTTCAATGGTAATTTTAAATATTCCCATTTACAAAGAATAACTCCAGTATAAATAATTGATAAATTACTTAAAACAAACAACTAAAATTTAAAGTTTGTTAAAACTAACAAATTTTATGATGGATCACATTAAATGATAAGACGATAAATTTGATGTAATTGTAGTGACATTTTGTTGAGAAATAAACTAATTTGTATAGTATGAAGCAGATAATTATCAGAAAGAGAGTTAAGAGAGAATATAAATATAAAAGACATAAGGATAATGATAAAAATATAAATATTGTAAATGGTAATAGGAAATAAAAGAAAACAATTTAATATTATAATTAAACCTCTGTATATGTATGAATGCATTTAAAGTGAAATCTACTATAAAATTATTATAGTTTTGTTAATAAAGATAAAATTATGAGCTGTTAAAATTAATAAAATTATGATAAAATTAATAAAGCTAAAAAGATGTACCACAAGTACAAAAAAAAATTGCATACTTATTTTATGTTATTTTATTAAGAACTCATTTTTAAATAGCAAGAAACATCTTTACATTTACATAAAAAATCTGGAGAGAAATGGTACTTTAATTTTTTTTTGTGGTATACACATTTTCCAAGCTCTATAAATTCAACAAAACAAGTATGTAAGATATAATAATATGTTAACTTTTTTATGGAATTTTTTTTGTACCATTGTAAAATTTCGTTATTAGTGGAGATTTAAAAAACTTCCTCTAGTTATCGTATAATAATAATTTTTTAACTGTAATAAACAGTTTATTTACCATAATATTCCATCCAGAGTTAAAAGAACTTATTTTCCCCATCAGTAGATTGATAGATATAGGAACAATCATACTACGTCTACAAAATGTCAGTATCAAATTGCGGCTTCTAATCCTAAGTGGGTCTCCTTAGTGAAGTGTATTTTTTTACATCGTATTATTATTATTACTATAATGAAAATAGTTCCAATTATTACATGGAGTCCGTGAAATCCTGTGGCTATAAAGAATGATGATCCATATACTGAGTCTGAGATTGTAAATTATGATTGATTGTATTCTCATTTTTGAAGAATGGTGAAATATACTCCTAATATTACTGTTATTATTAATGATTTGTTTGATATTTTTATTTCACCCGCCAGTACTGCTTGATGAGCCCAGGTTACTCTTACTCCTCATGAAATTAAAATAATAGTGTTTAGTAGTGGAATTTCTATTGGATTAAATGTTTTGATTGATTTTGGTGGTCAGTTTATTCCAATTTCGATTGAGGGTGATAGACTTGAGTGGAAGACGATACTCTGATTATCCAGATACCTATATAACATGAAACATAATCTCATCCACAGGATCAATAATTTAAACCCTGTGAATTTAATCACAGGGTTTACTTATCATTTACAGGGTTATGCTTATCATTTTACTTTTCTCCAAAAAGTCAATGAAGTGCTAACAGGGATGTTACGAAGTAAGGAAAGAAGTGAGTTATAACCCATAAATCTAAAAAGATTTATTATTTTTCTTAGGTTAAAAAAAAATAAAAGTTATGTGTCATATGTATAAACAATAAGTACTATAAAATAAAGTATTTATTAAAATAAAAAAACTATATATTAAAGTGTAAGTATGCTTAAATACATAACATAATATGATAAATTAGTTTGATTTGTCATATGAGTAAAGTAATTTCTAATTTTATTAGCTTAGGATGGGTTAGGTTAATATAATTGCTCTATGAAAATGCTAGCAAAATACATATAAAAATTTATCATCTTTTATTTTTAAAGAATCCTATCAATAAAAGATATTACAAGCCAAAACAGCCTTTTCTTATTGTTTTATTCAGTTATTATTATTGTTATTTTGTTAATCTTGTATCTATGTTATGAAGATATAAATGGATTATTAATAACAAGTATTCTAGGGTTAATGGTTTAATTTATGAATCTGCTTGTCCTTCAGTCAATTTTTTAAGTTCAGTATTTATTACTTAGCTCTTAATTAAAGTAGATTAGTTATTTATAGTAAATCTGTTTATGGTCAAGAGATAATGAAAAATAATGAAGTTCTCCATGCTATATAACTTTGTAAATATTCTAACACTTAAAAGAAAGTCTGATGTACCAAAATTTTATATATAAAAAATATTTTCTTTATTTTAATTATGGATTACTTATACTTAGCTATACAACATTTTAATTGATTTATCTATGTTTTCAGTAAAACATGCGATTCTACTCCTGATCACCTGCTTCTGTTTGTTCGTAAAAAAGATTTAAGATTACGTCAGTTGGATACTAAAGGGGAAGGTTATGATGTTGTATTGCCGGTTGAAAAAATTAAGTCAGCTGTTGCATTAGCTTGGGATGCAAATTCTGATTCTATATTTTGGAGTGATATTGAAGCAAGTATTATTAGCCGTGCTTATTTAAACGGTAGCAAACAAGAAACTGTCATTGGAACTACCTTAGGTAAATAAAATCTTTGTCTACTTCATTAATTTAGAATATTATTAACTGGAATAGATTAATTTCCATTATTATGATGTGTTATTAAATACGTAATCTTTTTACAGATGTTAAAGTGGTACATACAAGGAAAATAACTTTGGTTTATTTATAAAAAAAAAAATCAATTGTGTTAATATTTTTATTATAAGTACAACATAAGACTATAACTTTCATCTAATTTTCTGCATAGTCTCTAACCAAATAGAAGCAATTGTAGTAACATTCCAAAATCTTTCAAATCTTGGACTTCAGAAGCATTTTCTCACCATTCCACACTAAATTATAATCATCAAACTACATTTTTCTTTTTTCTGTTTACCCTACAAAACTGCCATAAGGATGATATGTATGAATGTGAATGAAGTGTAGTCTTGTACAATATCAACCTTACAAGTGTGGTTAATTGAAACCCAACCACCAAAGATCACTGGTATTCACAACCTAATATTCAAATCCATATAAAAGAATTTATTTTTACTAGGATTTGAACCTTAGAACTCTCGACATTCTAAATCAACTGATTTGCGATATCGCATTAAACACTAGACCAGCCCGTTGGGGAATCATCAAACTACTGGGTCCAAGCTTATACATGTTTCTTATAATTTTATGATTTTACAACATTCTTAGACAGAAACTAAAACCAAAGAATACAAAATAAAAAGAAACTGCTCATAATGTAAAGGTGATTGGAGAAAGCACGTCAAAAATATCATGAAAAGTGAACAAATGAAAGTGAAAAGGTGAAGCAGGCAAGAATTGATGAGTTAATTTTTAGCAGGCAAGAGTTGATTTTTTACTTTACTCTTTATGCATCTAGTAGAGTTAGATAGAATGGAAAAAAATTATAAAATCAACGTGAATGAATTGATTGTATTTGAATGAACAAGTGCGGCGGAAGACTAAAAAGCAAAGAATAAATTAATTTAAAAAAATTTTTTAAAACAATGGTTTTCTTTTAAAATGAAATTGCTCTCAAAAGTAGAAAAGAATATTTCAGTGATTATAAGATAATAAAAATAATTTTCAACATTTGTAAAAAGAAAATCATTGTGCGCTCATAAAATATTACTGAAGAATTCGAATAAATGTTCTGTGAGAATTAATAAAGGTAAAAATGTGAACATAGATTAAAATGATTAGACAAAGTAGTATTTTATGAGCACACAATGGTTTTCTTTTTACAGATGTTGAAAATTATTTTGATTATCTGATGATCACTGAAAAATTATTTTCTACTTTTTATATCAATTTTATTTTAAAAGAAAACCATTGTTTAATTTTTTTTTAAATTATTTTATTGTTAATTATTGAATATCTGTATCTAAGTTTATCTTTATGGTTATGAAATCACATGCTTTCACAATGGTATCATGGTTGTGAAATATAAACTATATAAATATTGTGAAGTATTTCATAAATTATATTGTGAAATATAAAAAATGATTGTTCCCGGCCTCCATAGCATGAGTTATAGCATCTCAGACTTTTATCCAAAGGTCGTACTGGATTTAAATCCCAGTCCAGGCATGGCATTTTCACACGCTACAAAATTTCCATTTCAGCTCACCCTCTGAAACAATACATGCAAGGTGGTTCCTGAGTCTAAAAAAAAAAAAGTCGATGATTGTGAAATTTGAACATAATGACCGTATCAGTGTAATTTAATCCTTAGATTACTTACAATATATTTTATTTTGATTAACTGTGTTTCAACATAATTTTTAAAAACATAATAATAATAATGTTTTAATTCTGTCATTTTATTTTAATTTTCTTTATAGAATCTCCAGCTGGTCTTGCTGTTGATTGGGCTACTGATAAACTTTATTGGACTGACGCTGGTACTAACAGGATTGAGGTGTCAAATTTAGATGGTTCTTTAAGATCTCTTTTAATTTGGGAAGGGTTAGATAAACCGAGAGATATAGTTGTTGATCCTTTAAGTAAGTTTAATTATTTTATTTGTTTTAGCTATAGTTCAGAAAGCTTCTTTTTCATATACTAAAGGACATTTATCGTTAATGGACATCAGACAAAACTCATTGGTGTGGTTCTTATAACATATTCCATTTTACTTATTATTGGATTTCTTTTTGTTAATTTTAATAAATATATGAAAATTTAAAGATAAAGGTTTACAAGTCAGAGATCAAGCTTTAGGATATAGATACGCATAATTTACCATTATAACATTTATAATTGTTATCTACTTAATTTCAATCAAATTAAAATATAATCATTGAATTTCTGTTTGAAAGTTGTTCAAGGTAATTTAAATGCAGAAATGATATTTTGTATTAGGTAACACAGAACTCTTACTGTACTCAACTTTTTTTTTTATATATGCACAAATAATACTGTTTAAGATTTTAGTTTCATTTTGCCTCATTATTCCTAAAGCTGTATCTCTTGAATAACTCCTCAACAGTGGAACTGTAAAAAAAAACAACCTCCTGTCTTAAAATGATATATTTTTCAGTATGAGACCACTGCACTGCAGATCATTTTTGGAACTAGCTGCAAAAATATTAAATGAGTGTAATTTTGGTTAATGTTGTGATAACCTGAAGGTTTTTACACTAATTTTTTTTTCATATCTTTAAATTGATGTCATAAACCTGCTCTTTATATTTAAAATTTTTAAGTTGCCTTCCGCATCAGCTCTCAAGGGCTTGTGGGTGTAATGGTCTAGTAGTCAAAAAGTAGATTGTTTCAAGATAAGATCATATGCTAATTTCATATTTCTATTTTTAAAATTGTAAAAATTATTTATATCCTTCCATATTTTATTAACACTCAATGTTATTATTGCCGGCCTCCGTAGTCGAGTGGTAGCGTCTCGGCTTTTCATCCGGAAGGTCCCGGGTTCGAATCCCGGTCAGGCATG
>JAAAKQ030128339.1:1880-13578 GCA_010016005.3 Zanna intricata | reverse complement strand
TGACCGACACAATTAAACACTTCGAAATCATGCTGCGCGATGAAACCTTCCACCATTTCTCCTTTTACATCGGTCACGCCACTATGCCATAGAATCGATTTGGAATTCACATCCGCACCTATAATGATAGGAGACACGCCTACCAACCGCAAGATCCCATCCCAGTTCCTCAAGTGGTCCTCCGTGGCATTGCGTGTAGTTTAGTACACTGAGACACTTGACAGCATATGGCTCTCACATTTTGGAAGGAACAAAATAATTCTATTTTAAGTCTACAAATGAAATTATGTAGGGCCCTGTGATGATCCCTTAGTGAACTTTTGTAGTCGTCATCCTACTATGGAACAGCAGCCAGCCTTGGCTTTTCAGATGTTAGTGGGTATATTCACTTGTACAATCAAGTATCAGGTGTATAAACTTGGCAAGTTGGTGGATCGTGCTACCACTCTAATTATACTGGCTAAAAAAAATCATTGTATTCGATCCAGTCTGCCTTTCCAAACACCCATATGCGTAGCTGACTTTAGAGCAAATCACTATTATCGACTAACATAACAACTGTCTGTGATTGCTTCCAAAAAGTTTTTGGAAAAGTGCCAGTAAGACATGGAAGTAAGGATGCTGAACAAAAGAGATCAAAGCATGAAAATGTACCAGATGATGATGACATATTATAGATTAGTAAATAGGGAAAAGGAATCTCTGAAAACAGATCTGGCAGATCATCCTCATTGACATCAGAATTTGGAGGAAGGTACAAATTGCAGATCTTTCTTTTAAATGACACCAATATTTTTACTGAAACTGCAGGGATGTTTGTATCCAGCAGGATCTGTGTGACCACTACAAGCTCCTTTAGGACAACAGCCACATGTCCTCTACCTTCAACTGGAGGTCACATCTCTCGCAGATGTATCTATGAAAAGACTTCATCCTGGGGATGGAGGCGAGTTTTCTGCAAACACAGTATTAAATGATTTTCTTCCTTAAGAAGTATTTTGATATCCTTATACAGAGTACGAAGACCGCAGACATTATTAAGACTGATAACATTTGTACCCATAAAAAATTTAAAAAAATTTTTTTTCTTTTTATAATCTCTGTGTGCAGATTAATTATCAAATACAATCCAGTTTATATTTTTGGATTTTAAAAACTTTAGGAAGTTGCTTTGCTTCTTCAGGCACTTCATCTGCCACCATATCAACGCAAGAATCTGGAGATGGTGGAGGGGGCTTGGAAGCCTGGGAGAATGGAAATGCCATGCGAGGCAATGAGTTTTTACAGATTCCTTCATTGGGATCTAGTAGTTTGCAGCATAATCAGTACAACAGAACCCTTACATGGTGGTGTGACCGGTTTTGGGTAAACCACTATTGGTCCTTCTTGCAGAAGTTACCTTCTTGCCAGTACTCAAGGCAAACAACGGAAAATGAAACTGGCTCTGGACAAAACTAAGGTAGTGGCCCTGGTTGGCAAAAGGCGAACAAGGAAGACGGTGGTGATGGTAGAAGGTCATACGATCCAGGAAGAGAGGAGTGCAAAGTACCTGGGCGTGTGGCTGGACAGATCCGGCCGCTTCACCCTTCACCTGAACAAGGTGATTGACAGGGCTGGGGAGGTCCTAACAAACCTCTCCAGGATCATGACCAAGAAGAAAGGACCACGGGCAGGAAAACGGAGGGTTATCCTGTCCGTAATACAGTCCATAGTGTTGTACGCGGTGCCGATATGGGGCGAGGCGCTGGAAGTGGGAAGGAACAGGCAGAAACTAGCCTCACTCTAGCGCAGGGCCACACTCCGAATCATATCGGCGCATAGAATGGTGTCCCGTGTAGCTGCAGAAGTGCTGGCAGGTGTACCGCCGATTCACTTGTGAGCCATGGAACTAATGAGAATGCATGAAGGCATGCTCAAAAAAGAGGCAAGGGATAGAAGAACTGAGGAATGGCAGGCCGAATGGGATGCGGATGAACAGGGTGCATGGACTAGAAGGCTTATTCCCAACCTACATGTGTGGCTTCGGAGGGGTTTCGAGGGGATGAATTTTCACCTCTCCCAATTCTTCTCTGGCCATGGGGAGTTTGCCTTCTACCTTCACAGATTCAGAAGGAGGGCCACTCCTGCATGCCAATACTGTGAGGAAGTGGACACGGCGGAGCATGTATTCTTCCACTGCAGAAGGTGGGTGGCAGCCAGGCAACTGAGAGGACTCGTGTGGCTAACACCGGATAATGTGGTGGAATACATGCTTCATGACAGAAGACAATGGTCAGAGGTGGAGGACCTCGAGGTATCTATCATGACAACTAAGACCAGGGAAGCAGCTGCATGGGGCGCAGACTAAGCGTACAACCAAAGGGTGTATATTTTGTATGTTGTTATGTTGTATGTATTTTGTATGTGTTTGTATATGTTGTATGTTGTCGTTATGACAAAGTGTCAATAAAAATAGCAATGTTAATAAAATAGTAGGTGAATAGCTAATGTTGTTAGGGTGCAGGCAGGATTGCTGCTTGTTAGGATATAAGCAACACTTGTTAGTGGATATATTAGGAAGTAATGTTTTTAGGATGGGGGAAAAAAAAAAAATTTATGGGGAAACAAACAGGAAATGTGGCGACGGCTAGTGCATGGGAGGCAGCCTGACTGCAGAGGATACCTTGGTTCAAGACACATGCAAGAGTGTACTGGGTCTGAGTACTTCTGATGAAGCATTCGGGCCCCTCTTAGGTTTGAGAGGTCGCGAGCGGGTGGGGGAGGGGCACCCGCACATTTTTCAATGCGCATGCCGCCCCTTTAGGTCAGGTGTAGGGCGGGACGGGTAGCCTCTTGGAGGAGGAACATATTGGCTTCCCACAACGGGAAGTCGCCTCACTCTAATGATCTCAAGAGGACCCCGAAGAGGGGCTCCGCTGCAGGAGCCCAAGCAGGAAGGGCAACTGATAGGTTAATCAGCTGCCACGACCTCCAGGGCTGGCTGATGACATGCCGAGAGGCAATTCCAGCTGCCCCTGGAAAGATGGTGAGGGAGGTTTAGTCGGTAGGGGGTGGGAGTAACACTGTTTCATGGTCGCTATGGCTTCAGTGCCCACTTAGCATTGCTAGGCCAGGGCGACTAGCGTATTGGCTTCGAGCCTGACACACCCCTGCAAAGACCCTGCAGTAAGTGTGTAAATGCATTCCTTCATTGCCGTATAAATAAAAAAAAAAAAAAGAAAAAGTACTCAAGGCAGCTGTAGCAGATAAAGAGTGACTTCACTTATTCTTTCAAAATACGCATTCTTTTTCTTTTTGTATGGTGTCTGAGAGAGCCTGTTCAAAACTATTATTATTAGGTTCCTCATGCTGAGGGGGGATTTTCTGTATTCCTGATATACTACTGGAAGGACATTTTTTGCTCAGTACAGATTTTTACTATAACTTTTTCTTCTTTGTAAGTGGGGCATTCTTGAGATCTTGCCAAGTGGGGTTTTTTACAATTTGCACACTCTTCTTCTTCAGCATATGTGAAGACATCATGTCATTTACAGTGGCAACATACACAAACTTGTTCTTTTGTGCAACCATCTTTGTTGTAACATCTTTTGTGCAACCTGATACTGGAAGCAGCATCTGCAGTTAGGTATATGTGGTCATATACAGGTAGAAAGGCAACCTAATTTTATTCTGTCAGGAACAGTCGAACTTGAAAAAGTTAATCTAATGAAGGTGTTGGTATATCAACACCATTCACGTTTCTCTTATTTCCCTGCACTGCCGTGACTGATTGCAGTGACAACTCTTCTGTTATATCAGATAATTCTACATCAGTCAAGTCACTGCAAAAAATCACTCCCTTGCTGAAATTCAGTGTCTTATGTGGTTCCAGTACCACTCATTCATTCCCTGTATACATAAGGACTAATAGTTACTGGCACTGTTCTTCAGTATTAACTTCAACAAGCAGGGTGGCATTCCCTAGCTTTTTAACAGATTTTGGAGAATTGCAAGCTATCACTTATTTATCAGGAAGGGAGAAATCTATCCAAACGATTTACCTTCCTCGCTGTATCTAACCAAAAGAAACCTTACACAGGAATATTTCACCCCCTCATTAATGTTTCTTGTTTCCTCACCACTAACTAAATCTTAGGCTGAAAAGTCAGTTTAAATCTCCTGTATGTTGGTGATTTCAAGTGGACCAACACCTATTGAAGGAACATTCATTGGGATTGACATATGATTCCTATGAGTACAGGCGATATAACAAACAACTCTAGCAGCACACGCATACTGGAGCACATACTGGAGCTAGGGCTTCATAAAACTTCACCCTGTGCCCAGAGGACATCATTTGAGATTCATTACATATAGCTTACCATCAGCAACCGTCAGCATGATAGTTTCCACCTTCAGTTACATTTGTGTTCCATAAGGCGTTGTAATTCCACCAAGTGCAGAAAATATAAGAAGAAAAGTGTAAGATGATGTTGTGCTGCTGTGTAAGAGAATATGTTGTTAATTTATAGTGTTTGTGATATAGTGTACGTATATTAAGTAAAGAGTTTAGCAGCTATGTAGAAAGGAAAGCTGCACTGACAATTCTCATCAATAACAAGCATAAACCATTGACCAATGTTCCTTCAAAAGGGTTAAAAATATCTAAAATAGTAATAACTAAACACTATCAACTGAGGTAACTACTTTACTAATATGTTTACTGTGCTGTAGACTAATGTTGTTATGGGTAAATATGCTGTAAAGATAAATCTAATGAAAATTAAGTAAATATTTTTCTACTTACTGAAATTATACTTTGCAGATTTTGTACTCTATTCTATACAAAATTTACTTGTACTTCCAAGTACTCTCTCTATATAATAATAACACTTCTGCATTCAGTATTTAAAAAAAAATATTTTTCTTGAAATCTTACATTGTCTTTACCGTAAAAAATTGTAAATGTTTTGTATCAAAATAATTCCAAACTGCTGGTGCATACTGTGGTATTGATGTAGTATATCTGACCTTAAAATATTTCTATAAACATAATATTAAGTAACCTCAACTACACATTTTCATCAGAGTTACTCAAATGGTTTGGTGAAAAATGAATTGCTTTCTGTTGTGGTAAATTGTTATCTATAACGTACTTCTTCATTGATTATTTTACTAGTCCATTAAGATAAAAAATGACAGAAAACCAATCGTATGACCAAATTTAAAATTACTGTAAGTTTTTTTACTTGATTATAGAAAAAACTTAATTTCTAAGAATAAAGTTTATTTTCAATTATCATCTATTGTTAACAATTATTAATATATTTCTTATCATATGTTTTCATCATGTATTTAGTTTTTAGGTATTTAACACATTTCTAAAAATAATATGACGTGGGCACTACATGACGTCCTTGTATGGCTATTAAATTACATATATACAATTTTGCTACACTTCATTTAAACTTATTTCATTTGAAAGTGAGATACAATCCTTCAATTTTTTTAGTAATATGGACAGGTACATAATTGCTAAAATATTAATTTTTATTAACACCAAATATTTATACAATATTAATTACAATCTTATCTGAAAATTAGGTTACAGTAAAATTCCCTACATTACTCTTTAAACAAATGTAAATCTATCAAATGTTATGTTTTTCAAATTATGATGTTAACCATCAATAAGATGAAAACAAAAACAAAACAGGAGAAGGTTATTAAATTTTATAGCAATATTTATTATCAATTGGACTGAAACAAATGCGAAATAAAACTAATACAATTCTAAATAATAATTATCCATTAGTCAGTTAGTATTAAATAACATAAGACACATTTTTAAAAGTATAGAAACTTTTATTTTACTAATAACTAATGATTTTTTTCATATTTAAAAAAAAAAATTTTTTTTATTGAATTATTTAGTGTAAAAACTTTTTATAATCAGAGGTTGATAATTATTACTAAATCAATATATTTTAATTTTAAAAAAAATTTAAAAAAGAAGGAAATTGGAGTCGCATTTAAAACAATGTGACTTCTCCTTATAAGATGTAAATATTTCATTAATTAAAATTTTATCTGGCTATAACTCTGGAACCAATGAAAATAAGTATCACTGTTGAAAAGCTTTCAATGAAGTTTAATAAGTTAAAAAAAAAAATTCAAGTTAAATTCAGTTAAAAAAAGGTCAAAATCCAAATTTTTTTTAATTTTGGGCTTTTTTGGACACTTTTACTTCAGTCAATTGCAATCAAAAGGGGAGATGCAGAACTAGATGTTACAACATCCTACAGCTAATCTCATTTATGAGTAATGCGAGATGCGTCGAAATGCGAGACGTCATGCTGAAACTAGTCAAAATGGATTCAGGGATGCTCAAAATTTATATTTTCGTTGAAATCTGAAACCAAAATTTTTTGCAATCAAAGTACTTCTTTTACTTCATACAAGAAAGTAAAAATCACTTTTTCTCAATCATTTTAATCTACAACTTTTCTCTTTAATTAACAATAACTCTAATAGCAATCGATACACATCTTATCAACATAGATATTTAACTCATTACTTACCACATTATTAACTCTTAAGTTAAACAAAGTGAAATATAAAAATGAATTACAAATTGAATAAAATTTACAAAAATTTTATAATTTATAACCATTAAAATTTAATTATGTACCTCCGACTTGCAATAAAATCTCTGTTAGAAGTTCTCTTAATTTCCTGCAGAAGAAGTCATCTTTCTGAGCAGCACGCAGAATTTCTGCAGGTCCAGCCCTAGTGAGTGTTACTGACATTTTTTATGTCTTTTAAGATCTCTCGGAGTTTTCAAAATTATCTTTTCACGAAAATGACATTTGTTTTAAATTCCTTCACTTATGCTCTGAAACAAAATTACTATGTATTTGCATAAAAATTTTTTATTAATTTCTAATAATTTAGTTAATTCTATAACACAAAAAAATATCATAAATATCCTAATATAATGTTTGAGAAATAGTTCTCAAAACTGTAAGACTTCTCATGGTGTAAAATAAATATCAGGGTTCACTTTGAATGATAAAGTACTTATTACGCTGACCTCCGTAGCACGAGTAGTAGCATCTCGGCCTTTCATCTGGAGGTCCTGGGTTTGAATCACGGTCAGGCATGCCATTTTCACACACGCTACAAATCATTCATCACATCCTCTGAATTCTGAAGCAATACCAAATAGTGGAGATTAAAAAAAAAGAAGATAATGTACTGATTCTGGCTAACTGGCTGTAAGAAACTGCCATGCAATAACTCCTGGAAATCAGTTTATATGTAAAGAAAAGTCACTAAGAAAAGCCAAATTGAAAACAAAATAAATGCAGATACAAGAGTGATTCTACAATAGATGGTTTATTTGTTTGTTTGTTTGCTTAGACAAACAAATTTGTTTGGTAAATTTATTTAAAATTTGCCAAACAATTTGAATGTAAGTGTATTTCAGGGTATATAAGTTTTTTACATCATGTAGATATTTCAACATGATTGATTTTGAAGGAGAACTACACTATAACCATTTTTTGTACCTGTATTTATATTTTAAAAAACTTTGGTACTTCAAGAAAACATTGCATATCTAGTTACAATCAAATACACAGGAATCAAACAATTTTTTTTTTTTTTTTACCATAAAAAATTGCTAACATTTATAATATTAATACACTGATAAAGTCATATTTGGATTCATTTTTTATTTGTTTCAATAAAAGTAAGTAAACTCCAAATTCTTTTCATATTAAAACTATTAATAAACATTTTTTTAATCCCAACAGGTCAGTTTGCAAAATCAGAACCAACTTCAGACCCATATGGTAAAAACAAATTAAATACAGATATAAAAAGTAAACATGCACTTAATATTCAGTTTTCTCAATCCTGAAGCCAACTGAGAATTAATTACATTGGTTTTTTTCTCTAACAGAAGTACAGTTCTGTTAACATAGAAAAAATTATTACTCTGCTCTATGGTTAGTAAATGTCAACAATATGCAGTTATTCACTTAAAAGAAAATCATATTTTAAACTACTTTGAAATCGAAAAGTAGCTCTACTGTAAATTAATTTTTTCCTTCATATGCTATTTATTCATATTTCCAACCTCAATTCTTCCTTTCCAGAATTCTGAAAAAGGTTTATAAAAGACAAGTCACTGCTTCTGTTAGTGGTCATATTTTGAATTAATTTACTAAATTACATAACTTGTTAGTGTAAAACAATATACAACCATATCATATCATAGGTTAAGTATTCATAACCTAATAAAAAGCTGCAATTTGAATATATGTTAAAAGAAAATATCAGAAATAAAAAAATACTTTTAAAAATCATCTGAAATCTAAATTTTGGTAGTTTTTATAGAAATTGTTGGTAGAAATTATTAAAAATGTCCAACATAGCGAAAAATAGTTACAAACTTTAACAGAAATATAACAAAGTATTAATAAACAAACACAAATAGGATAGAAAAAGAATTAGAAAGAATTAGCTCGATAAAAATGATGTACGCAATAAAAATTCAAATACTAACAACATTGAGGATAGTAGAGTTTTCTAAAATAAGCTACAGAGGTTATGTTGAAGTAAATATCACAGTCGTTACACAGCTTGAAACAATCGATCGATATCTAAAGTTTCCTCTATCGATTGTACTTGACTGCGTACCGAATTTGAATGAGGCTACGAACCGGGAGTTTCACTTATGTATCTTTCTTTTTTTCTTTTTCTGTTTAGCCTCCAGAACCACGGTAAGGCTTCAGAGGATGAATGAGTATCATATGTATAAATATAAATGAAGTGTAATATTTTACAGTATTAGGTTGGATGGCATTTTTCACACATGCTGCAATTCATTCATCTCATCCTTTGGAGATATATACCTTAACGGTGGTTTCGAAGGTTAAAGAAAAAAAAAAGAAAAAAAAGTTGACCATTCATTTATATCTAAAACATTTTTTTGAAAAAATTTAATGTGGACACCACAGACTTGCTTGTATGTGTATTAAATTACAAATACAGTTTTTTTATTTAATGAAAAGTACATAAATTCTATTTCATTAATAACTTCATATTTTTTTCTTTTTATTGAAATATTATTTATCGTAAAACTTTGTTTACAATCAGAAGTTAATAATTATTAATAAATCAATATCTTTTTAATTAATGAAAAACAAAAAAATGTGGAAAAAAGGAGATGATATCTACCTTTTTTTTTTTTAACTTCCGGGACCACTATAGGTATTGCTTCAGAGGATGAGATGAACGATTTGTAGTGTGTGTGAAAATGCCATGCCTGTCCAGGAACCCAGGACCTTCAGATGAAAGGCCGATGTGTACCCTTGTAAGATTCAAGTTTTATTAATTAAAATTCTATTTGGCTGTAACTCTGGAACCAATGAAAATAAGTACCAAATCCAAAAAAAGCCAAAAAAGTACCAAAATCCAAATGTTTTGGAATTTTGGGCTTTTGCAAGATGGAGGTATGTGGATGTGTTGCTAGTCTGAGACTAATTTTCGGAGGCTTGCTGATGATGGTATGGGGGCCGCTGTTTATAAAGTGAACAAGAGAATTCCGTTCCTGTAGCGTGGTTCTGGCCATGGTTTTGCCTGGGTAGAGAGTGTGGAGCCACTACTCTGTAATGTGTACGCCATGTACACATTACATAGGAGCCATTACTATGTTGTTTTGGAGGAGTTTGATGTTATGTTGGATGGTTTGTGTCGGTTATGTCGTGCTTCCCATATGGAAGTTGTAATAGGTGGAGACTTCAATGCTAAGAATGTTGAGTTATTAATGTGAGAAGCAGGTGACTGGACAAGGTGATAGCTGGGTTGGGGCTCACCAATGAAGAAGTGTCTGCAATTCTGGTTTGAAGTACTGGCATATCATTTATTGACTTGACGTTTGTTTCGCCTAGATTGTAGTGTCAAGGAGCCAGACGAAGAGGAAGACCCTTGAGAAGTGACAGGGCAGGTGGCCAGGGCAAAGAAAGATGAGTGGACGAGAAGGTTAATTCTGCAGATTAAATCATGGCTGACAAGGACATATGGGGAGCTTTCTTGTGAGTTGACCCAGTTCTTGTTAGGCCGTGGTTGTTTTAACCAATATCTGTGGAAGATGATCAGGAGGAGCAGGTCTAATGGGTGCCTCTTTTGTGGGTCTAGTGTACGATTGAGCACACTGTTTTTCGCTGTGTCAGGTGGGCTGAGACAAGGAGGGAGGTTGATGCCGTTGTCGGTTTGGTAACCCCAGATAATTTCATCGAGACGATGATTTTTAGTGAAAGGAACTGGGATGGTGATTAATAGGATGGTTTCAAGTATTATGAGGGAAAAGGCTCGTGAGGAGGTTGAGGATGATGACAGCAACAGTGGGGATTTAGATCTGTTAGAGTAGGGAAAGGTGGAGAGAGCCCCATTCATGAGGGGTGGATGCTTTGGTGTCCCATTTCTGATGAATGATTTGGGACTCCAGGGATGGTTAAAGCGGGTCAAAAGAGAAAGATCAGAGTCCCTGTTGGGTGGCCTCTTCCGTCTTGATCTGGGGGCTTCTGATTTGAGGCAAGGCAAGAAAAGAACTGAGCCCTGGTTGACTAAGCGGTACCACAGTGGGAACAGCATAGCCGGGTCCAGCAGTTAGGCCATCTGGGAGGTTTGAGGCTTGGCACCCATCAGGAATTAGTAACACATTCCAGTGGGTCCATTCGTGGGAGTAAGGTTATTGAAAAAAAAAAGATACTTGGCTGGCCTCTCGCCTCCCCTTGACCACTTCAGCATACCGTTTGGCTGCACTAGAGTCCAGGGTACTGTAACCTCCATGAAGCTAGGGTTTCAAATTTTGTTGCAAGTGCAAAGAAAGCCTCCTGAAAAAAACTTAAAATGGGCCAGAAGCCAGCCCCTTATATTTGTACTGGCATTTCTTGGAATCACCACATACCTCAATAAATTTTCAAATCCAGTTTGGACTTCACAGGCCAGTGGGACAGAACTACCTGGTCTGCCCTTGCCTTGCTTAAATCCTCAACCGTAGGGTTCTTAACCCGGTTGGTTGTCCCTGCATTCATCATCAAGCTCTCATCATGAGCTTGATGATGAATCCATCATCATTCATCATCAAGCTCTCATCATCAGAAACTGATGATGAGAGCTTGATGATGAATGGCCTCCTCCTTTGGCTGGTATTCCTGCCACTTCCTGATCATATGTCATGGCCAGAGATCCCCTGATTAACAACTATAAATGTAAATACTTGCTATATTCCTTCTAGTTTAACTCAGGAGTCCAAACACAGGAAGCCCAAAGAAAATTATGCATTCAGGATGTCATTTACAAGAATAATTAAGGAATCATTAAATTATATATTTTTTTAAGCAACTTTTGCAAAATATATTTTAGAGACCTTTGACCACCTTCATTTAAAGCTGTTTAGAAGTTTGATGGATTTTTAAAGCATTCATTCAGACCTTTTAATTCTAGATAATATATTCTAGTTATCTAAAAAAATAGCCTCCTTAATTTCCTGAGCAGCACCTGTATATATCATAATTCACCTGTAGATCATTTGAATACCAGTTATGATAGTTCCTTTCTATACATACAAGTATATATATATATATATATATATTTAATTTTATTGTATTACTCAGATCATTAAATCCACCTAACACAAGTAAGATAT
>JAAAKQ030128328.1:0-10257 GCA_010016005.3 Zanna intricata | reverse complement strand
TGGAAATACTCGTATTCAGGCGTGGAATCACTGGCTCCACAAACACAAAAAAATGAAATGTCAAAATATTGAAATATCACTCGATCAATATAAATGTACAATTTGTACTATTAAAGGTCATTCATCTACGATGTTTGTAACCCGCTAAAGTTAGTCAGTTTATTCTCTAGGTTTGAGTAATACGATATTATTGCTTATAAAAAAAAAAGAAAGCCCAATCTATTGTTCTGGTTCCGTTATGTTCTGTTCTGGTTCTGTTATTGTTCTGGTTCTGTCTCATATATATATATATATGAAGATTACCATATAAAGATTCACCCAGTTGTTCAGACATTGTGTACAGTTTACTGTTAAAAATAGCAACCCATGATAGGAGTGATACCATAAACCGTATATGCCCCACGACCATGTTTGCTTGGGCCAGATTCATCAACCTAAAAAGTATTATTACTAAAATCATAAAATATCGTTTTGCACATCGACTATGTTAACTAGCTAGTGTTCTTCGATTATGACCGGCAAGATTCAACCAAGATGCACTTGGAGGTGTTAATAATAAATATCTTATAACTTATTCAGTCATCTAACATGACGGAAAGACACCGTTGTTTTTTCGATGTATAATTGAATTTCTTAAAATTTTGACTTTTATACATTTTAACCTTTTACGTTTTTCCGTTATATAAACTTAAATACAAACAGAAAATTTGTGAAATTTTTTTGCATATAAAATTCCAATCCAAGTAATGTTATTAATATTTCACACGTTTTTTTGTAATATAAAGACAATAAATGGTCAGAATTTATTAAAATAAACAGAATAAAGAAATATCAGGTTTTATATAAGTAGAGAAATACCTTTTTAGTTATACTTTACTACTAGTTATACTTTCAATTTTTTTTAAGTTCGAAGTTTTTATTTTTGCATTTAAGTAGTAATCAGTTTTCTGAATGATTTACTTTAAATTTCTTCGGTTTAGTTCTTTAAAAAGTGCATAAAATAGATTATTTTATAAATCGAACAAAAAACGCAAATTTGTTAAGATTCGGTTTATAAAAGAATCGATTTTATGCCCTTTTAAAGAATTAAAACTAAGGAGATTTAAAGTAAATCATTCAGAAACACAATTAAACATAAATGCAAAACTTTTTCAACATTCAAAAATCATTACTAAGTAGATATAAATAAATAATTGTTTCTACTATAGATACTGCTACATATCGTCTTTAGATACAATTTTTTTGTAGTCTAAGATCGATATACAGAAACCATTACGTAGTTCTCCGGGGACTTTCCTAACCTACTCGAGAAAATAATGGAAAAAGTTCTCATAAACATGTCTTAAAATACTTTGTCGAGGAACACGGTAAGGAAAAAATTTTGCTCGGATTTCAACTACCTCGGTGAGATGATGTAACGAAATTTTTAGAGTCTTGATTAAGAAGAAGAACTGGTGATTTCTTATTGGTAATTGATAAAATCGGTAAATGATTCCTGAACCGTATCTGCAATTAGGTTTGAGAAACTTGGGGTGAAAATCAATAAATTAGGGTAAAAAAAACTGTTTTTTTATGTATTGACGTACAATAACTTTGTTTAAGGCGTAATAAAATACATAATACATAATACAAATAAAACTTACAGAAAACATAATTCTGAATAAAGTGGTGTAAAATAAGTTGAATAAAACAACGTTTAAAAAAAGTTAAAAAATTCGAATTCTTTTTTATTTATGGTACACTAGACAATAATGCTTTAAACGTTTACAAAATGTTTACCAGTTTACAATACTACCAGCTTATAATATATGTTCAAAAATGAGTCCGACATTTTCAAAACATTTCTCAGCTTTCTTGTACGTTGCTTCTGTTGCTATTTTTAGTTCTTCTGGGCTCTCTCTTTATCTGTTTACCCTTCAGAACTACCATAAGGTAGTTCAAATTATTTGAGAGGATGAATGAGGATGATATGTATGAATGTGAATGAAGTGTAGTCTTGTACAATCTCAGGTCAATCTTACTTCTTCAGAAGTTGACATTAAGTTGTTCAACCGTACCCATAATGCGAATAATTAATTCCTCACGACAGTGTATTTTTGTTTTGTATACAATATTTTTCATTCATTCCCAGACGAAAAAACCTAAAGGTGTTACATCAGGCAATCTTGGTGGCTAGGAATGTGAATCTCCATGACCGATCCATTTCTTAGTAAAATGATAATTTAACTGAGTGAAAACGGCACAAAAGAAATGGGATGCGCTCTATCATGCTGAAAGTACACTTTGCGTCTCAGTGCTAAAGAAATATCTTCAAAGCTGCGGCAATTTTCTTGAAGAAAGTGCAAGTAACCCTCAGCATTTAAGCAGCCAGGTAATAAAATCGGTCAAAACCTCTGATTGTGAAAAACAATGCACCATAATATTGACGCTAAATCGGTGTTGAAAATTGCCTTTCACCGTTTCATAAGGTTAATATATGCTCATTGCGTAACTTTTTCAAGCAATTTCGAGTAAAATTTGCCTCAACGATAAACAAAACATACTTGTAGAATTTCCGATTTGTATTCAACCATTTGCAAAAACTCCAAGCGAAGCCGACCATCTCCTAGCTGTACATATGAACTGGTTGTTTATTATAGATAGAAGAATTTCAACAGGGTAGCTGAAATCCGAACGGACTCTTTCAGTAGCCGTGACCCGCGTACGAAGAATTGTAAGACATATGAACTTTTCCCATTATTTTCATGAATAGAATAGGTTGTGAAATTTCAGGAAGAAATTCGTCATATATTCTGTATACTGAAAAGAACTGATTGAGAATATACAGTGTAAATATTCAGACTTCTATCACTTTTCTCTAGGTGTAAACTAATAGAAAAATAAATGCATTTATATCAATAAACTATGGAGATCGAAACACGCCTTTACGTCAAATTTTAGAGCAATGATAGCTTCGATTTATAGCTTTCACGTGCTTTAAAGTACAATTGTTATCATAAAAACAATGAAGATGATTAGCTGGGAATAAGCATTTCCCTCCAGTTAACTGAATGAATAAATAAATAAATGAATAAATAAATAGTCCATCAGATAGAAAATAAAATAATTATATTAATAAGTAATTGAATGTTCAAATTGATAAGAACAATAAATAATAAATCCACATAGAAATTAATGAAAAAATGGATGAAGGAAACAGCATGACTTTAATTAGTAGGATTTATTAAACAATCTTGGTTTCTGGTTTTAGTTAAGATGATGCCCATGCTTTATAAATTTATGTTTTTCCTTTAACAAATCGATATTTACGTACTACCAATCGAGGAGACGGATGAGTTTTTACTTTATGTAGATTATTACAACCATATTGTCGTTATACTGCAACACACAGCTTGCATCAGAGATGAAATCCTTGAACCGTTGAAGCGTAATATAAATGTTTCTCTGTCTCACTCACTCCTATGCGCCATTCTGACTACATCGCATTGCCCTTACATTAACATTACCTAATGGTACGAGTATTTTATAAGTATGAAAACAGTACTTAACTCTGATTAAACATATTTGTAAATGTGATGTGGTATTATAAAAAAAAATAATAATAATAATAATTATAGATAAAAAAAAAGTACTTATAAATAATACAATTAAAAAAAAAACAAAAAAAACTATAAACTAAAGAATAAATAATTTACTTTTTATATATAACAATAATAATACAGTATTAATAAACAGTAATATTGAATTTAAAATTACTCATTTATTTTTAAATCTAATAAATAGTAATGTTTTAGCTTGTTCATGGGAATATGAAATGGAAATTTTATGTAGTATGAAAAATACCATGCCTAACCGGGATTCAAACCCGGGATATCCAGATGAAAGGCTGAGAACCATTCCGATATTTGAATAGAAAGGTTCAGATTTATTCATCATAGTTTTATTTCATATCCTCAATCAGTTTTTCTTAACAGTATCATATTTTAACGCCTCTTTCGATTTATCTTTTTATAGAAATACAAGTCATTGAACGCAGCATTTTCTTCATAGGCATTTATCACAGAAAATTAATTTCTTTACTAAACGTAGTTTTCCTACATTATCTAACTTGTCAAAGTTTGTTCGCTATCTATGTAGGTATCGAGAGAATAATACATAGATAAAAAGATTTCTCATATTTTAGCAAACCAAAACTGAAGGAAAGGCAAACGTAGGTTTTTCATTAAACCTAATAATAAATTTTAAAAAATAAGTAATCCATATACACGGTTTGTTAAAAAAAAAATTTTACGTGCCAATGGATATATATAGTGACGTGCGGTTGGCAGAATTGTGTTCCGCATAGTCTCCTATAAAACCAAAATTTCTTCGATTGTTGACATCTCGTTTAGTTTTCGTGTTATTGTTATTTGAATGCAACATGTTTAAGTGTTAGTAGCTATTTTTGTAATGTGCCATCTTTTGATGATTGTACTTTTGTTTCAACGTCATAGCCGTAAACCCAGCTTTCGTCTCCCGTTACGATCCTTTGCCTGAATGTTTCATCGTTATCAGCTTGTTCAAGGATTTGCTGGTAATTGTCCAGTGGATGTTCTTTCTGCTGTTCGGTCATCAAAGAAGGAACAAACTTTGCTGCAACTCAATGCATATTCAATTTTTTAGTAAAAATGTCATGGCATGATCCAATCGAGATGCTAATCCTTTTTGCAAGTTCTCTGACAGTCAATCGGCGATTTGTACGCACCAGATCGTTGGTTTTCTGAACGTGTGTATCATCAGTTGAAATCGACGGCCTTCTTGGTGGAGAGTCATCTTCAATTGATAGATGACCATTTTTAAATTGTGAAAACCATTTGCAGCTTTGAGTACAACCTAGAGCATCATCTTCATAAGCTTGCTACAAAACTTGAAAGGTTTCAGTGAAAGTTTTCCCCAGTTTCACGCAAAATTTTTTGTTGTATCGTTGCTCCCAGAAAAATGCACATTACAAAAACCACTACTAACACTCTAACATGTTGCACTCAAATAACAATAACACGAAAACTAAACGAGATATCAACAATCCAAGAACATGGGGTTTACAGAGGAGGTTATGTGAAACACAATGCTGTAAATCGCACTTCAGTAAATATCTCTGTTAGCGCGTAATTAAAAAAGTTCTGTCTTTTTTTTTAAACAAAAGCTCGTATATTAAACACATTAAGGAGAGCGGTGACACAAAATACCATTAAACCGTGCTTTCGTCCTGTGGTATTACTAATACGAATAAAAGGACTATAAATGCACTATAAGTATTATCAATTATTTTTAATAATCTGCTTATAAAAAAATATGGGTTCTTTTATTTTAGCAAGTATATTCTTCATATATTGGAAAAATATGACATCATATATAATTTATAAACTGAAAAGTTTACTTTAAACGGGTATTCCTTTCACCAAACTAATGAAAACAATTCGTAAAATTCGAAACAAACGAATAACTTAATTCGATTGTTAGGAAGTAACAAACGAATTGATGAAAACAATTTGTAAAAATGTCTGGCTGGAAACCTTTCATCTCGAGTCTATCAAAAAATTTCGCTCCGATTTTCATTCTAAAAGTCAAATAATTACAATTAACGCTAAATTAAGTAGCGCGAGATATTTAGAATTATTATTTGTTGTGTTTCGTTTTCAATAAAGATAAAATATTTTAAAAGCTTTATTTGGTTTTTATGATTTTAACTTTATCCAGATTCTCTAAACTTTTGTTAGGAAGTTTTATTTGGCGATTGATAATCCAACAAAGTAAATTTATGGTAAACCTAAAATAGCGTAATTTTCTATTCCAGTTTGTTGGGTTTTACAATAATTTTCTAGGAAACTACAAGAGATACGGTTCTGGACCAATTTTTCTTTCCTTGTGTGATGTAAAAGAAGTATGTGATCACGAAAAATTTCGGTTTTCAGATTTTAATTTATTTTGTTAATTTAAATATATTGATTTATTAATAAATTATTAATCGGTGATTGTAAAAAAATTTTATAATAAATGATAATTCAATAAAATAAATATATATATGAAAAAATTCAGAAGTTATTAGTGAAATATAATTTTATGTACGTTTAAAAAATATGTACAGCTAATTTAATAGGCATTACTATATATGTGTATATATAATAGATTTGGTGAAACGTCTCATTATTTAATACTAATTTAAAATTATAATTTATAATCCTATTATTTTTGGATTTTCTAATTTAATTTTATCTACATTAAAGTTAACTACAGGGTGACTAAAAAATAGACCCTCAGAAGAACAACAGTACACTGATGCATACATGCCCGATCTTAAACAAATAGGAAAAAATTCTTACCTTTTAGTTCATTACTCCTCTGATATTATCGGATAATATTCTCCTTATGATGGAGCTGATCATCATTTCGTTTATTTGTTTTTCGTTGCCAATCATTTAACCGCTCTTTGGTTTGATATAATTCTGCTGATCCTATTTTGTGTACACGTTCTCTAGTTTTAAAATTTTCTCTCTTTATATTCATTATCCTCTCTTAATCATTTTATTCTTTCCTTAGTTTTAACATTTTTTTTCTCTTTATATTTGTCATCTTCTCTTAATCTTTTTATTCTTTCTTTGTTTTTAACATTTTTTCTTCTTTATATTTATCACCTTTCCACTTTCAAACGAAATAAGTTTAAATGGAATGCAGAAAATAGGAGTATGTGTAATTTAATAGGCATACAAGGAAGTCATGTGTTCACATCAGATTTTTTTATTTAAGATTGCTCATAAAATCACTTAAAAATATTTGTTGAAAAATCTATGTCAGTTAAGTTTTAGTAAGCATTATTTGACATTTAAACTAGAAATCTGGTTAAAATTTTTGCTATTTGATTCCAAACTTTTATTTATATATACTTTGTTCGATATTTTGATGAGCCCTATGAAGCCTATACAATGTAATTTAAACCTGCTGAAAAACACTGTATATGTGTATAATTTGTCATATCATTATTTTGACTTTTTTTTAAAATAAAATAAATTCTATTAGCTGCATATAACTATAATATTAATAGTAGAATTTAATTTTTATTCATTTCTAAAGAAAGAGAAATAATAATAATTTATTTTTTATCATATTTAGAATAAGTCAAGTAAATAATTAATTAAGATATACTAATTAAGCAGAAATAGCAACTCGCATTGTTTTATAAACTAAACGCATTTAAAAAAAAAAGGATTGGATTTTAAGAAAACATGGATAAGAATTGTCAGCTCACAAACAACAATAGCTTGAGATGGACTTGGAAATGAGAAGGAGGAGGACTTGGATTGGAGGAGAAAGTGGGCGAGTAAGAATAAATCGAGGACCTAAATCCTGACTTTTTATTTGTTCTCGCGCAGTTCTGTGGAGAGTGTAATCTTGAAGAATCACCATGGTATATCTATCAACAGAGACTGATTTTTTTTCACTTCTCTGCGTTCTAAAGCAAATGAAATGAATTATTTAATTTCATTAATATTCTCCCTCCTCTAATTGTTCGTCGTTGTATGGTATTTCCGATTAGATTCCATTATTGCGTCAATGTAAGATTCTACCTAAGGCATAAGTCAACCGGTTTAAAACGCATGAATATATAATTTTTTAAACCACTTCTCATTGTAAATTATTTGAGACAAAAATGAAAAATATTACAACAATAAAAACATAATTAAATTTCTGCTTTTTAATTAAGAGAACAAATAATAGATACTGAAACAATTAACCCATTCATTTATACGGTTATATACTTTTATATGGTTATATACTTTAATTAAATTACTACTTGTGTATAATTTATAAAAAGAATCAATGAAAAATTATAAAAAAAAGACTTCAATTAGTAGCAAATGTAAAATTAAAATTTTTCTTTTTTTTTTAGAAAACCCTGCTATAAAAAATATCGGTTATGCAATAATTTCGGATTTACTCTTTCAATAAATTTAAACATTTCCCTCTTTAAAATTTAAGCTACATAGTCTTTTTTTTTAAGTTTGAAAACGTATTTATTTTTATTCTTTATAAATTTATTCTAAATACTGAAAAGTTTTGATAATTATGATAGTATTTCATTTACTTTACTTAAGAAGAAATTGTAAACTGATTCCCAATTAAAGACAAACTATTTTTTTATGTGATGAATGAAATTTTTTAATGTATGAAAAATACTTAGCATAATTGCAATTCAAAACCAGAAATTTTCGGATAAAAGACAGTTCTAACAGTACGCCACAGATACCGTGGTTTACTTCTTTAAAATTATAATAATTTTATTTATAAATATTTTTTATTTCTTAAGATAAAAAGCTAACAACAAATCACACATCATGCGGCTAAAGCCGCGTTCCGGGAAAGTTCTACAACTGTCGGTTGTTTCTAATGCACGCCTTACACACACACACACACGCGCGCGCGCGCACACACACACACAACACAAAATATTTATTATATTATTTAAATATAATATTTTTTTCGTTTATTTAATTCAATGATTCAAACTAAAGCTTGCGCGCATACCGTATTTAATTCACGCGCGTATGACGGTACTAGCGGCGATTGACGGCACTGACTAAAATAATGTAATTTCACACCTTACATACAACAACTTTTGCTTGTATGACCGGAAGAATGGTGTAGCGCAAGGCTTAACGCATCAACAACCGAGTTAACCGGGAGATCAAGTTCGAGACCCCTCCAGACTGAATTTCTTCTTTACAATTTAAATATTATTAATTTATTTAATTCTACTGCTCACCTGAAACGTCACAACATAGCAGTAGTTTAGAGCATTTTTATGGGTGGGGATGCAAATTTTTTTTTTGCAAATATTGTTATTTTTTAATTAACAAATGTACCTGAGAAAAAATGGCCTTAATTAGGAAAAATTTCAAGATACTGGGTGAATTTGCTCTACACCATCTTGACCTATTATATTGAAAATTTAATGGCATCAATGCCATATGCATAGAAATAATCTGACCATGTTTGGTCATATCGGTTCAGTATTTCTAGAAATAGAAGATGGTTTAGAAGCCAAAATAAAATACACCCAAAAACGGACAAACATTAACATTCGGTAAATTTCCATTCTGTTTTTGGGTATCTTAAGTATCAAGATCGTTGAAAATCGTGTATGCCTAAGTTGGACCGATTACAATACCTTTTCTTCTAGGGTTATAGCCCTGATATAGCGCTATCTAAATGGTAAAAAACAACAATATGGTGTTGTGAAAGATTGTATAAAATTTTCAACAGCATTTCGTTCAACAGTATAAAAGCAATAGGTTGTAAACATATAACATTACATTGATGTATAGACCTATTCAAAGATCATGAAAATATAATATTATTTTATTTATATATATTATTTATTTATATATATATATATATATATATAAATAATAAATAATAATAATAAAGAAGCATTTTCTTTGCACTTTATGAACTTACGTAGATCTGATGAGATAACATCTTATGTTTGCAATAATGGCATTCATTGGATAAAAATCGATCATGTATGTTCAAATAAGATAGCGAAAAAAATTGTATTCTTGTGTCTCAACGTGGACGAAGTTCTTGACAAAATATTATTATTTTAAAAAGTAAAACAATTTTAAAACCAATGGAAATAAATAATATTTTTGGCTCCTCGTAAAATATTCTGGCTCCTAAAAGTGTATCGTATTAGATAACGGTTACATAACAGGAGGTTTTAAATGACGAGTATGAAATTCACTATTGAACGTATAGAATGCTACGGTAAAGTGTATACTTCACCAAAGTCTTTCATCTGCAAAAAAACTGTCAACTTATTCAATGAATCATCTTGACTTATACAAAAAATTTATTCAAATGTTGTACACTTTAATTACATCAGAAGAAGTTCATTTGTGCTTAAGATACTTAAGTTAACAAACAAGACTAAAATACTAATTTTCCAAAAAAACTTATTTTATATATAAATAAACAACCAGTGTATTTTCAAAAATATTTACTCTTTAGCATGAAACGGCCTGTTAAAACTTATTACCTCATAATAGTATTTAAAATTAAATAGTGAAATAACAGTCGATGCGTTCGTATGCTGAAATCAACTAATATCAGCCAAATGTAATAACATAATATGGACTCACTTTATCTGTTTAGCCTCCGGAACTACCGTAAGGTATTATTTCAGAGGATGATATGTATGAATGTGAATGAAGTGTAGTCTTG
>JAAAKQ030128317.1:0-13579 GCA_010016005.3 Zanna intricata | reverse complement strand
AACTGAAAGATATTTTCTTCATTAGTTAATAGATTATTTAATATATTTTGTTTAACCTAAGCGATTCAAAATTTTTACTCTTGTAAATATATATCCGGATGGTAATGTCCAACACAGATTGGCCTATGGAGATACCTAATTTTCAGTCTAGTTAACTTTATATGATTTTGTAAGTAGGGTGGGGTGACTTGTAAGTAATTTTTAAGTTTTAAGTTTTTAAGTTTTTAAGTTTTAGTTTAAAGCCTACTATTTTATTGTAATTTGTATGTGATTGGCTGAAAATAAAAGATATTATTATTATTATTATATTTACCTATAAATGATGTCCTAAATGTCAAATTTCACTTTCAACTCACACAAACTTTATACGTACATATTATTGTATATATAAAATTTGTCTGTTTGTTTGTTATCATATCACGCGAAAACCGACAGACTGATTACTTTGCTTGATTGGCAGGATGTATTGGTGTTATCCCAGGCAAGGTTTTAATCTATAAATCCGAGCCCAGGCTCCCCTTCAGGTTAAGTTATTAAAAACATTCATTTCTTTCGTTGGCCTTGGAAGCGAAGAAATAAAGAATATGCGGTGATATCACACTATTATTCTACCTTTTGTAATTTAAATTTTTTTTCAGGTTTCTATTAAATCTGAATACTGTGCCTATTATTTATTTATCAGTTTTATTATCACAACCTAGAGAACAACGTTCAGTGAGGGGGTTGAATGGGATGGAGCTCTCTGGGTGGATCGGAATGGGAACCGAAGCAAGTTCTGCGTCTAGAAAGCTTGGCGAATTAGAAATGGCAAATGAAGCGAGTTCTGCGGCGATAGGGTGAGCCCTTTCGTCTCGAGAGGGTCCGAAGTGCTCCTGAGTTGGCTCCGGGATTCGCCTGGGATGCCCTAATTCCGAGGGTTCAGCTTCTTTAGACAGGCTGGTTAGTACTGTATATTATAAGATTTGGGAATATAGAACCTAAAAAAAAAAAAAAGGAATAGAAATGTACAAAAAACACTCAATTTTATATAAAAGTAAAAAAAAAGATGAAGAAAAAAAGGAAGGACGTTAGGAATGTTGTTTAATTTAATAAATTAAAATAAAAAATAAAAAAAAAGGAACTGAATAAAATTTTTATATTTAATAATATAAATGTAGGTCAAATTACATAAATGAAAAAAGCACGAGTTATGAAAACTTTATGTAAAATGTGTAAAACTATATTACAGGTGAAAAAAATATATCACATTCCAAAAAAAAAAAAATTACAAAAGAGGAAATGGAATTATGTACGTTAAAAGAGAAAATATTTCAGAAAATTGGAAAAAAGTACAAAAGCTGAACTAGATAAATGGTATGGGGTTTGTGTTAAAAGGATAAAGGAAGTGGATATGGATTAATAAAGAAGAAAAATGAAAGAAAAAACTTATTAGAAACCAACAAAAAAAAAGAAAGAAAACAAAATACGGAAGAGGTCAATTTTATTATTATTTACGGACAAACATATTTAGTAACAATGAATAAGTTTTACTTTATTTATTAATATAAAAAACTCTAATGCAGATATGTTTGGATGAGTAGGTAACCTTCCGGTATTTTGTGTGAAGGTCCGGCGGATTCGAATCCCGGCAACTTTTCATAGTCAGGCATGGCATCTTTTCATATTCTATAAATTTTCACAGGGATACTGACCGGTGACCTATTGTGGACCAATCTTTCATAACAAAGAAAAAAATTAATAAATCTAATTAAAAAATTTAATAGATAGTGATACATAAAAATTTTAAAAGAAAAAGTACAAATGTTAAGGAAATATTAGGTACTTGGAAAGTCTACTAGTAATTTTTTTTTTTGTTTAACCTCCAGAACCACCGTTAGGTTATATATCATCAGAGGATGAGATGAATGAATTGTAGCTAGTGTGAAAAAAATGTCATGCCTGACCGGGATTCGAACCCGGGACCTCCGGATGAAAGGCCGAGACGCTACCACTCGCGCCACAGAGGCCGACCTCTATTAGTAATTAAAAAAAATAAATAAATAATAATGAAAAAACGAACAAATGAAAAAATTTCAACGTAACATTAAATATTCAATTGAAAAAAATAAATTCAAAACTATTAATTTATTAGATCTAATAAGGAAAAGAAATAATAATAATAATGATCTAGATTATTTTGAAATATACAGAAAATAAACTTTAGATAAGACTATAAGCCCACCGGAATAGTCAAGTGGTTAACGCGACATCGCAAATCAGCTGATTTCGAAGTTGAGAGTTCTAAGGTTCAAATCCTAGTAAAGGTAGTTATTTTTATACGGATTTGAATACTATATCGTGGATACCGGTGTACTTTGGTGGTTGGGTTTCAATTAACTACATTTCTCAGCGATGGTCGACCTGAGATTGTACAAGACTACACTTCATTCACATTCATATACATCATCCTCCGAAGTTATACCTTACGGTAGTTCCGGAAGCTAAACAGATAAAGAGAGAGAGATAACATCATAACTTACGATTCAATATCAGCATAAATTAGCTGCTTTTATTTACATGATACACTATACAAACTACAATAAAGAAAACAGCATATAAAAATCAAGGAAGTCATGTTAATCACATGACTTCCTTGTACGAAATTCCGAAGATAATATGATTCTAAATTATAATTTTCAATTAATATTATATAATCAGTTGTTTTACCAAATCAATTACATATAAACATTTGCAATAATGCTTATTAAATTACATAGATAAATTGTTAAAAGTACATAAAATTTTATTCCACTAATAACTCTTGATCTTTTGTCATGTTTGTTTTTTTTTTTTATTATTGAATTATTATTTATCGTAAATTATTTTTAAAATCACGGGTTAATAAAACAACATATTTCAATTTGAAAAAAATAGCTAAAAAAAAAAAGAAAAAGTAGAAGAACTCTGATTCGAGCCGATCTTATCCCTTGTAAGATCCAAATATTTCATTAATTAAAATTTTATTTTGCTATAGCTCTGGAACCAATGAAAATAAGTACCACTTATGATATATCATTGAAAATCTCTCATTGAGGGATTATTATTGCAGTTAAGAAAAAGTCCAAAAATAATAAATTTTTTAGGTTTTCAGCTATTTTAGACAATTTTGGTTCAATCGTTTACAATCAAAAGGAGAGGTGCACAACCAAATGTTAAAACAGTCCTAAATACAACATTTGAAAATCCTGCGGTTAATTGTTATTTAATTATGGGAGATACATACGTACAATTAAAGAATAGGAGAATCGTAATTCAGTTTAAATGAAATGTAGCAAAAAATGTGACTATGTATAAAAGAACATCAAAATAAATGAAGTGAGAATGCTTCTTTCACGGTTGACCTCCCTGTAAGCTAGTCAAGTTGTTAGCATAAAATACCTTTAAGCCCTAGGCAACTCTATCAATGAGAATTAAATCTATGCGCAGCCCCCTTATCAAGTAGGTTTATGCTACACAAAAAAGGGATGCATTTTAGTGTGACCAATAATTTGAATCACAAAACAAAAACATGTGCTTATAGCACGAAAAAAAATTCTTGGGTCGGATTAAATTTTCAATTAAATTAAATACATGCAGTCCCATTAAACGAACCACATAGGCACTTAGCCCAAAATTTATAAAAATTTTAAGTTACATTATTTAAAATTAATGGTCAATATGTCTGAGAACAATATCAAGCGAAGATCTTAGGCAAATCATAGATATTATTTTATAAATATTTGGCGATGTTATGCCAAATTTACGGAGATGATGTACAATAGTAATTGGTATTGATCCCCGAAAACCAAACACAAGCGGAACAAGAGAAACCTTTCCTGCATAGTCGAAAACTCTAGCTACTTCTTCTCTGATGGTACTATTTTTTGCTATCTTTTCAATAGCCGCTTCTTCTAACGCATTACCTTGCTCATATCTCACAGTGATCAACTGTATGAAGACCAGACTTGTTATTAATTTTAACGAAATCTGGCCTCAGACAAATTGATGCTTCAGGATCACTATCATGCGCACTACACATGAAAGCAACTGTCCTGGCGATTAAATACAACGCCTAATTAAAGGAATTGAACCCATTTCAACACCATCAGAAATAATCACACTCCCATGCGAACCATCCTGATGAGTTGCAGGAGGAGTTATAGTGACCCCTCTCTCTTGACTGTTGATTTTAACAGAATTAACAATAACATTAGAACCGGATAAACACCCCGCCGTCCCAACAAAAGTCTGTTCCACTGCAATAACATTAATAGGTGTACAAGAAAGTCATGTGGTATCCAAATAAGATTTTTAATTTTTAGTACGAATTATTTTTTTGTTTTGTTTTTGAAGAAAGATATTGTTAAAAATCTTGTCTCTCTCTTCTTTTTATAAATAATTAAAGGAAATTATCACATTTTTCATTAGTTATTTATGCATAAATATATATATATATATATATATATGTTACAGAGTGTGTCAGAAGTACTGAAACTCCTCAACTTTAAAATTGTTCCAGAAAGAATAGTCCAATTTTCAGGATAAGATATCAGTCAATTACTTTACCTTTTGACGAGAAATAGAATTTCAACTCTTTCTTGTGGGTTGGGATTGCCCAGGGGTAGTAACTCCATTATTTTAAATTGTAAAGCCTTTGTTGGATATGTCATTTTAAAGATTGTTTTAAGACATGAATAATTATATAAATAAAAATTTGGTACTATGTCTATATCCAAATTGATGGCAGTGTAAATTTTGGATTTTGAAATAAATTAATTTATAATTTAAGGAAATTTTATCGTAAATAAATTATAAAAATCTAATTAAATGGATGTTTGCAAATAAATCTTTTCTTTTCTTTTTTTTTTTTATCTCTTATTGAGTACAATATTTGGTTACACTTATTTACATTTCATTTTAATAAAAATTCAAAAGTCTTCCTGTTTTTTGACAGTGCACAAGTCGGTTGTAATAGAATGATATACTGCATTATGCAATGGTTCCCTAGAGATATTTTGTACTAATTTCAAATTCTATTTTGTAAATCATCGATATTTGGGAGTTTATTATGGTAAACAATAGCTTTTAAGCGGCTCCATTGAAAGTAATCCGGTGATCTCCTTGATAATTATTTGACCCCTTCAGCAAATCCATCTTCTAGTAAAAGAAAAATGTATTTAAAATTTCATGTACTTTAAGACCGAAATTAGATGGTACACCATTTTTGAAACTAAATGTTTTGGAAGATGTTGGAAACCAAAAACGTTTTGGAATGATATGTACAAGAAGAAAAGCACCATATTTCACCGCGTTTAAATTTTTATCAATAAATATACCCCCTATTAATCGTCTTCTAACAATATCTATATTTCTTTTTATTGCATACTGTGGTAAATGATTCACGATACCAGTGTGGATAAATATCAGTTCAATATTGACAGTTATAGTGATTTGCATTATTATTTAAAAAAACTGATTTGAAAATTCAAAATATTGTATTAGATATATATATTTCTATTGGAAAATTTACAAATATAAAAATCAACCCGTTCACTGATTTTATTGCGTTTACATTACTATTAATAATCTACGAATAAATAAGAACAGCTTTGAATGAAGAGCTATTAAATTATACTAATTAATAAAGGTCTTTTCTAAAATTACAGTATTAAATGAAATTTCAATGCTGAGTCTTTTAATCCCATATATGTTGACTATTCTTTTTAAATTTTAAATAGTACTTAATTTTTTTTTTTATACAAAAAAATCTTTGTATACATTACAAAAAAAAAAAACCATAACTCATTAATGATTATAAAAAAAAAATAATAATAAAATAAAAGGATTTAGTTTAACGAAATTCTTTTTATTTCAACAATTTGAACAAAAAGGGAACGAGCCAAAATCTTTCATTGACAATAAGTAAAAAAAAGAGCAAGAAGAAAAGGTTTTAAAAGTAAAAGGAAAGGACAAAAGAACTAGTGTAAAAAGAAAGTAAGATACAATAGAAAAAAATTTACAAAGACTGAGAAATAATTAAAAAAATATATAAATATTTTCAAAATGAAAAGATAAAAATTAATAACACATTGAAAAGTGAATTATTATGATAATGATATAACATTATTTGTATAAGAAATCAATAAATTAAAATTAATAAAAAAAAAAAATAAAGAATAATCAAATATATATTGGGTTTAGGGAAAACATGTTTTTTTATATTCTCCCAGTAAATTGTTTTAGTATCATATAACTGGAAATATTAAGAAAATAAGGCCACACTTGTAGTTTTACCGACCAGGCTAGTCTAATGGTAAACTCGTCATCACAAATCACTTGTATAATAGCTGATTTTCATCGAAGATGCTGAGATTCAAATTCAAGTAAAATTAATTACAGATTTGAATAGTAAACAGTGAATGGCGGTGTACTTTTTTGGGTTGGGAATTACCCGCACACATCTAGGGCGCCCTCCCCTTACGGAAGGATGTCCCCTTAAAGTGGAAAAGGTATTTTTACACGATCTGGGCGGAAAGGGAGCGCAACGAGAAAAGATAAGTTCAATATTATATCGCTTCGGTGGGTTCCAACCGCTAAAATCCTACTATTAGATCGGAACGCAATCCCAACTTCACAAAATTAGTAAACGCCACTCTCTATTTATAACCCGCCAGTCAATTAGAATTATCTAGTAGCAAAGGCTGAAAGTCAATAAATAAGAGGATATTGCACCCTCCGACATCCTTGCGTTCCGTCCCGTATACAGAATGTGGTTATCTGGGGTTTAGATAATCGGTTTTCCGGCTTCCGTGGTGCGAGTACTAGTGTCTTGACCTTTCATCCAGAGGTCAGGGGTTCGAATCTTGGTCAGGAATGGCATTTTTCACACACGCTACGATTCATTCATCTCATCCTTTTTTTTTTCTTTTTTTTTTCATCTCATCCTGTGAAGATATACCTTAACGGTGGTTCCGGAAATTGAACAAAAAAAAACGATTATCGGTTTTCGCGCAACAAACGCTTACACACACACACACAAATAGTCTAATTAAATATTTTTTAATAAAAATTTTGATGATAATAATAATAATATTGGCAGCAAAAAGAAAAATAGAAATGTGTTTTTTTAATATTTTTTTTTTAAATAAAAAAGTAAATAATCTTACTTTTAAATTTCCCAAAATAAATTTTTCAGCCAGCCTCCGTGGCGCTAGTGGTAGCGTCTTGGCCTTTCATCCGGAGGTACCAGGTTTGAATCCCGGTCATTTCCACATACAATCTACTAAACATTCATCTCATCCTCTGAAGATATACTTAACTGCTTAACTGTGGTTCCGGGAGTTAAAAAAGTAAATAAATAAATAAATAACTTCTTCAGCTTTTCAATTCTTTCTTTAACGTTAAAAATCGAATTAAGTTAAAACATTTTACCGTATAATTAAATTATTTACTCTTGAAAAGCAGAGTTTGAGTAAGCACTATTTATTTCCAAGCATTAGCGTTAAAACGTAATGCTGTGAAAGTGTCAATTAAAGTTAAACCATGTTTTCGTTACGTTTATAAACAAAAATTACTCTTTAAATAATTTATTTAAGTGTTTAATTTGTACTTCTATAAATAATTACATTAAAAATAATAAATAAATAAAATATTAAATCCATTAAACATTGCGCCACAGTCATAAAATTTTTTATATTTTTAATTCGGATATTCCAGAATTCGAATCAAAACAAAGAATGACCATCTTTTAATTTGTCATATAGCATTCTCTTTGTCAAGGACTTCGATCGATTGTAAAACTTCACCATATTTATTTCTCTTAACCTCAGAAAAAAATTTGATGTGGACACTACAAGACTTCATTTTACGCTTATTAAATTGCATATGTACAATTTTTTTAGAATTAATAATAATAGAATTTTATTTATCTAATAACTTCTGATTTATATATATATATATTATACCGTGATATATTATATCACGGTCTTTTTCAACCGGAAAATATACCCGCCGTTCGAAGGAGGTTATAAACTTCCTCATCAATGCGCATGTGTCCAAAATCACTGCCTTCTGCATTGGCAGGAAAATGCGACGTTTAACTCCAATAGCCTTGAGTGATCCATGAAGCGAGTGCGGGATCTCCCCAAGCGCGCCAATGACGATGGGCACAATTACAACCTCTCGCTAGGTCCATACCTCGCTGACCTGATCTGCCAAATCCCTGTACTTTGCCAGCTTCTCAGAATATTTCTTCTTGATGTTCGAGCGCAGCTGAATCGTCACATCAATGATCAATGTGACGCTTTCCTGCTTTCTAACCACAACAATATCCGGACGATTATGGGTCACTGGCTTATCCGTGAGGTCCGCGTGATCGTAATAAACCCTATAGGGGTCATTTTCCAACATGGATAGAGGATCATACTTATAATAAGGAACAGACACATCAAGAAGTCCCAAATCCAGAGCCAGTCTCAGATGGAGAATGCGAGCCACGTTATTGTATTGTGTCTGGAGGTGTATTCTTTTGGGGCCAGGATCTACAGCCGCTAATCAGGTGCTCTACAGGCTTGCTCGCACTCCAACACAAACGGCAGTCATCTACGAGCACGGTTGGATCCTTAACAATGTGCTTCCAATAATTGAGTGTGGCGATTACCGAATCCTGGATTGCAAACGCAAATTCCTCAGTCTCAACAAACAATCTAGCCTTCAGCCATGCAAAGGAAGCAGCAAATCTCCCATGAAGCTCACCCGCGCGCCGCGCGCCCATCTTGTCTCTCATCAGGAACTTTATTCAGAGGGGAATAGTCATTGTCGTTTAGACAGAGGGGGGTCAGACCTTCATCCCTTCTCACCACCTCCCGATGAAGCACGTTGGATCTGCTCAGCCCTTGAAAATAACTCCTGAGGTTCTGCAGTTGTTTCTCATGAACGTCAAGGAAATCTGCGACAACTCTCCCACCTCTGCTTCTGGACAGATGGAAGCGAGCCATAGAACTGCACGGGTGATGCGCTCGGTGTTCGGTGAATTCAGTTCCAAGAAGTCGGTTAAGTTCTTCAAGCTCCGTTCTCGTCCACTTCAAAACTCCGAAGCTGTAGGCAACCATCGGCACAGCGTAGGTATTTATTCTCTTTACTTTACTGTCCCCGCTTAATTGCGACTTCATGGCAGCATGTACACGAGCCTTTAGGCCAGATGTAAGGGCTTCTTTTGCGTTTTTGTGACTGATTCCCAAATCTTGAATGAAGCCAAGATACTGGTAGGTTACGCCACGCTCCATAGCCGTCAAAACCGAAGGGGGATTCATGAGCGGCACACTACAATCATCAATATGCGACGAAACTCCTTTTCTCATGCCATTAACTCTACACTTATCTAAGCCAAACCTCATACGTATGTCGACACTGAACTTCTCGACTAGCCTCACAGGTCGCTGGACACCCTTTTTGGTGCCGGAAAAAGCTTTATATCATCCATGTACATGAGATGACTATAACAGTATTGGCCAATGGTAAACCCTTCATTGGCCGACTTTAGGATGTTGGACATAGGGTTCAGCGCCATACAAAACCAGAGCACACTCAGAGCATTCCCCTGAAATATACCCCGACGAATCACTACCTCACCAATGGTTGTGGGCTTGTTATTAGGGACAGTCAAGGCAGACAAGACAGGTGCATCAGCTATCCATCGCACATCGCAGGTACTCCACAATCAAGGGATCAACTTTATACAAACTATGCACCCTCACAAGCCAGGATTGTGGCACATAGTCGAAGGCTTTTCTATAATCTATGTAAGCCGTATACAAATCGCACCGACCCTTTTTAACCGAGAGAGAACGCCAAACAACAACTGCTCCTTGCATCCTAGCTGTTCTTCCGACAACCCTTCTGCTCCTCTGCAATAATCTGATGCTGCTCTAGATGGCTGGAAATTTTGGCACACAAGATAGATGTAAAGATCTTATAAACTGTTGGGAGGCATGTAATAGGTCGGTATTTTGCAGTGTCGACCGTAGCTGGAATAGTCTTAGGAATCAAGTACGTTACTTCCTGGGTAAAAAATCCTGGCATAAGGTTCGGAATCCATAATATCTCCGAGTAAGACTCAGCAAGTCGCTAATGTACAGCCGAGAAGCGCTTGAACCAAAAGTTCTGCACTCCGTCGATCCCAGGTGCCTTCTAGTTATGTGTTCGAGCAACAGATCTAATACCATCATTCAAAGTCGCGGTACGGTCAACCATGGGCGGCACCCAAATCACTCTGCTCTTCTCATTACTCATTCACTCTGCTCCATCACGATGCTGTAACGAATTCGACCAAATCATAGTCCAGTAATCCAAAACTTCAGTGCCAGTTCTAAATAGATGGTTCTGTTCACGCCGCATACTACTTATTTTTTAACGGAGCACCCTACAAGACAGCACCGCTAGGCGCTGTTTCAATATATCGAGCACCTCAATAGTCGTGTCGTTTTCAGGGCTCCTATGGTCCCTGACAATATTCTCCGCAGCAACCCGCACTTTCTGGCTGGGGTTCTGGGCTGTCGTAAATGTGGTCCGACGACCAATTTCTCTTCTCAGCTTGTTGATCTTCTAAGTCAAATGAAACTCCCAAACCGGCATTCCAGGTCTATCTCGCCTCACAGCTCCTCCAACACGCTGGTAATTAGCAACAGTCACCGTGAGAGCGCCAACGTAAACCAGCTCATGAAGCCCCTAGATCGTTATCACTTGTGTAATCTCATTAGCCAAAAGCCGATTGACGTAATCAATTATTGTTTTCGTACCACTTCTCGCCCACAACTTAGGAATCCTAGGTCTTAATGTCGGATTCATTCCAGCGTAGTGCAGCAAATTCTCCGCAAACAGGTCAGCCATAGGATTGGGGGAATGGGCTCCTCATCCACCGCGCTACAACCAGAAGATAGGCTGGATAGCAAACCGAGCTCCCTCGACACCTCCAACCTGATCTCTATGACAACATCCGCAGGCATCCTTTGTGATGTAAAAAGGGTCCTGCGTTGATCAAGAATGTTCTGAACTGTTTTACCATGCAATGGTAAAACAGTACAGGGAAGCGCTCAACCACGATATGGTGCAATTCAACGCCGTAAGATTTCTTCTCCGTTTCCATTTTCGTTATTTGAAGATAAGAACGGTAAAGGAAGGTATTCATTTCCGTTGTCCATTTAAACCGCTTCCTACCCCGGGATTAGAGACGGGCACCTGAAGTTCAGGTACAACATCACCCACAACATTGGACGGTCCAGGTTGCTGCTCACCAAGGGACTGAGAAGAGAGATTGCTGTTCTCTTCCCCAGAAGGATTCCGTCGTCTTTGTTCACCACCTGCAGACTCATTACCTGGCACATCCGAGGCTTTGCTTCTACTAATAGGAGCAAGCTGTACACAGCGAGTGAGCTGCTAACACACCTACCGGTTACCTGTTTTGGTGCGCGAGTGGTATTTTATTTCCCACCTTACTCTAGCATCCCCCAATCCACCTGGGACGCGCCTGATGAAGGGCAGGTAACCTCGCACGGGTTATTATTATTATTATTCCCGCAAGAATTAAGAGACATAGATAACCCATGTAAAACTTTGTAATTATTGAAAGTTCATTTTTTTGTATTCTATAATGTTCTTTTCTTCAATATATTTTATTATCTTTATTTTTATTTCACTTCATTGTTATCATTATTATTATTTTTTTTTATTTTTGTAGTGTTCTGTCTAGTCATAAGTGTAATGGGTCTGATCCGAGTTGGTTTTAAACATAGATTTTAGATTCTCAGTTTTTTCTTTTTCTTTTTTTTTTGATATTATAGTATTAACATTATTTGCATTGTCATTTTCGTGATTGTTGTTCATGTGATTATCGATAATTTGTTTCATTTTTATTATTGATACGTACGTTGACGTATGCAATTTAAATTTTGTAACTCCTTCAATTAGCTAGATTTAGCTAGGAGATAATACTGGCATTTGTAAATTTGTTTAATTGCAAACTTTGTAATAAATAAATAAATTATTATTATTATTAGACGTAAAATTCCCAACAGTAGAAGACGTTAAGTAGAGATGATTCATTTTTTGAGCTTCTGATTCTTTTTGTTTGCCCACTACTCTTTCATTCTTTTTGGGAATTCAGCTCTTCTTTCCTCGCTCCACTTTGTCCGGAGTCTTGGGGCTCTTGTCTCCAATTTAACCTCTCATTTTTCAATCTTCCTTCTGATTTCGTTCCTTTCATTTATTTCTTCTTCAATGATTTGTGCTAATTTCAAATCTTTTTTTATGTTTTTGATCTATTCCTCTCCGTTTGAGAGCGATGCTACATATAATTTATAATCTTTCTCGTTATTCTATATTCGGGAAGCCTCATTATGTGACTGTAAAATTTAAGACTCATGTCTCATGTCTTTTTCTATGTTTAAGTATGGTTTAACTCTAGATGTTTTCTGAAGTCTGTACCCATTTACGGTCAATCTCGGTACCAGAATTTTCCTAATTATTTTCTTTTCTTCTTTAGATTTTCCATATCAGTTTTTCTGTTTAGTGCCAAGGTTTCGCTAGTATAAGATATTTTCGGTATAATTATTGTATTGTAATATCTAATTTTGGTATTTAATGGCAAAAATTTCTTATTATAAAGACTTTGCACCATTCCTAATTCTTTTCGAGCTATGATTATTATCCTCTTTAATTTATTATTATTATTATTATTTATTAAATTTTTTTTCAAATGTTAAATAAATATTTAAATTCATTAATAATAAATCAATGTATGTAAAAAAAAAAAAAGTTTAAAAAAGAGTAGATGAAGTCGGATTTAAACCGATGTGCCTTTGCCTTGTAAGATCCAAATATATCACTAATAAAACTTTTGTTTGGTTATAACTCTGGAACCAATGAAAATAAATTCTAATATTGGTATATCGTTGAAAAGCTCTCAATGAGGGCTCACTTCTGCAGTTAAGAAAAAATTTAAATTCCAAAAAAATTTGAATTTTTTTCTTTTTGACATATTTTGTTCAGTCGATTGCAATGAAAACGGGAGATGTACAGCTAAATGTTACAACAGTCCTTAATTCAAAATCTTAATAATCTACGTTTTTGAGTTATCCAAAATTCACACGTACGTGTACAGACGTCACGCTGAAACTAATCAAAATAGATTCAAGGATAGTAAAAACGATATTTCCTTTGAAATCGGATAACCGATATTTTTCACGATTACAATACTTTCTTTACTTTGTAAAAGGAAGTAAAAAGCGCGAAAATGGGCGTAAAAAGAATAATAACATCAACCATAATAACAGTAATTATTATAATAATTAATTTTTTTTTTTGAAAACTGTTTAGTCAACTAAAAAATATATCAAATTTAATTATTTAAAATATATAAAATTTTGGTATCCTGACGAAATCCAAACTGTGACTTTTTTTTTTTTTTCCCTATCTGAGTCGGTCCTCCCATCAAGTATGGCTCAACTCAGATAGGGACAACTTGCTGTAGCGATACGCTACAGCGGACATCAGGATTTAGGATAGG
>JAAAKQ030128306.1:0-13579 GCA_010016005.3 Zanna intricata | reverse complement strand
ATACTAGATCGTGGATAACGGTGTTCTTTGGTGGTTGGGTTTCAATTAACTACACTTCTCAGGAGTGGTCGACCTGAGATTGTACAAGGCTACTCTTCATTCACACTCATAGACATCATCCTCATTCATTCTCTGAAGTAATACCTTTACGATAGTTCCAGAGGCTAAACAGATAAAGAGTGTAACACAATACATATTTTTTTTAACAGATTATAATTCCTAATTTAATTTTATAATTAAATAACAAAATTAATTTTATAATTAAATTACAAAATCTAAAATCAAGAGTTTATTAATTAGCTTTGAACATTGGAGTAACCACCCCAATATTTTACTTAACACCACAAGGAAGGTAGGTAGTCCCACCCATTTTTTTGGGAAATCACTGTTCATTATATTTCTTAGGAATTTATACGTAGATGTAATATAGGTCTGTTAAGGAAAAAGATTAATTAATTATTATTATCTGATGAATGATGAAATGTTATGAGTTTACTACAAATTTACTAATAATGACCATTCTGTATCAACTATTAACAATCTTTTTATACATTTTATAAAAAAAAAATATATTATTTTCCAATTTAAAAAAACTTTTACTATCATTATTTTTACTTAATTGTACAAAGAAAGTATTGTGAGAAATTTCGATTTTCAGGTTTCAACTGAAATTTCCGTTTTGGACCATCCTTCAAATCCATTTTGACTAGTTTCGGCGTGACGTCTGTAGGTACGTATCTCTTATAATTCAAAAACGATTAGCCGTAAGATGTTAAAATTTTGGATTTAGGACTTAATTATGGATTTAGTAACATCCAATTTTGCACTTCCCTTTTTGATTGCAATCGAATTAACCAAAAGTGTCCAAAAAAGCCGAAAATTCTCAAAATTTGTATTCTTTACTTTTTCTTAACTGAGAAACTTAAGAGTCTCTACTCTTTTTTACTTTTCTTAACTTATATCCCAACCCCCGGTAGGGAAAGACATCCATCAAGTGACGATTCCGGCCGCCACACCACCCCTCCCGTTCCTAGCCCTGAGGGGCTTTACCGGGAGTCGTCTGAATGACCTTCATACTGATTAGACATCTCAGTCATCAGCCAGGCCTCGATGCCCGCGATGCAAATGCCGCAGTCGACATTAAGCATCAGAGTTAAATACCTTAGCAGCAATTGCCCTCGCCGTAGGCTTAGGTCGACCTACACGTAGCCCTATAGTTACATAACCGCAACGCGGAAGCACGAAACTCCGCGCCTACTCTAACCAATCCTACTGCCCATGTGACTTTGAAAGCCGTATACGCAACGATCTAATCGATTGGAGATCAAATTCCCACTCAAAATGCTGATCGCAGCAACGAAATTTTGACATATAACAACATTACACATTCAATATACATTCACTAGGGGTCTAACCGTGGCTTTACCTCCCAAAGTACCACGTTCACGTGACATTCTCTTCTCGTCACATCTAAACCCACATCAGTCCCGACACCGCCACGGCTGCCCGCATAACGAACAGACCCCAGCGATGCCAAGACTAATATTCCTACCAATGCACCAGCAGAGCAGCGCAAACCTAAATGGCAGTCACTGTCCTGCCAGAGCCATACCATAATGCAACCTCTGCAGTAAGAAAATAACCGTGGCTCGTCGCCAAATCACCTATGTCCAGCCACTTAACTGGACAAGTCGGAACCCTAGCCACCCAGGCTTCTACCTCCTAAACACCTTCGGTAATTTTCTTAACTGCAGTATGCAGACTGCTTTCCTCATTGAGAGTTTTTTTAACGATATATCAAAAGTAGTACTTATATTCATTTGTTCCAGAGTTATAGCCAAATAAAATTTTGATTAATGAAATATTTGGATCTTACAAGGGAAGAGACATCAGTTTAAAATCAGAATTATTTCTTCTTTTTCTTTTTATTAACTTTTTTTTTTTTAATTTAAATTTATTGATTTATTAATAATCATTAATCCGTGACTGTAAGCGAAATTTTACAATAAATAATAATTAAATAATAACAATAAAAAAAAGAGAAAAATCTGAAGTTATTAGTGAAATAAAATTTTGTAGGATCTTAAAAATGTGTATATGTTATTTGATAGGCACTTTTACATACTCGTATGTATAAGTGTAACTGATTTAGTGGAATATCTGATTATTTAATATTAATTGAAAATCATAATTTAGAATCGAATTATTTTTGGATTTTCGTACAAGGTTGTGATGTGGTGTCCATATCAGATTTTATTTTTTTAGCTGGACTTTATGCATTAAAGTCCAGAGGAATGTAGTAATTAGCTGTCAGCTAATTGTAACGCAACGCGGCTACATTTGCTTCAATATTAATTGCACCGGTTTCTCGCCTAATATACCCATTAATCTCTTGTAATCCTCATTAATCGTTCACTCATCCCTCTAGAGAATTGTCACCCTTTACATAGTGCTCTGTACAAACACACCGGTTTCTCTTTTTGGACGTAACTAATACGCTTACTGGTGACAGCCCACGCCGGCTTATTGCTGCAGTGCTATTATTCCCGTGATACTTTGACTCGAATACAATATCTAAATACATTACTGTTGTAGCGATAACTTTTGTACAGACATCCATTTATCTACCTATCTATCTACATACATATTAGTATATACTGTATCTATTTTGTAGAGAGTAATACATGTTATTCGATATGTTCCTTTTATATATTAAGGCATCCTTTAATATAATTTGCAATTGTAATATTCTTGGTAATAACAGATGTATTATGCATACGTCATCTGATGCATATATCGCTTCATACACGATATGGTATCTTATTTCTGTATGCAGATAACATCATACATGTCACAAATATCTCTAAGTTATTATCATTAATATTCCAGAATAGTAATATTTATTGAAAGACAATGTATTATAATAACATAATACAAAGTAGATTTGTTCGATGAATTTTCAGATTCTAAACTTACAGTTCATTAAATCAAAATATACAGCATTGATTACAAATACTCTATAATATTAGAATTATATGTTGCTATTATGTCTGATATTTAAACTTATTCATTTAACATAGCATAGAGAAACGCTCAATAACTGTATACAAAAAAATAAATGATTAAAAGTAAATGTGGTTTTTGATTATTATTTAACAATCATTGTCAGTATTTAATTAGTAGATAAAGAAGAATTAAAAACAAAACTTAAATATAAAAACAAAAGTAAAAGTGTGATGTGGACACACATGACTTCCTTGTACGCTTCTGTGTCTTTTCCTGTTCAGCCTCCGGAACTACCGTGAAGTATTACTTCAGAGAGTGAATGAAGATGATATGCATGAATGTAAATGAAGTGTAATCTTGTACAATCTTAGGCTGACCACTCCTGAGAAGTGTGGTTAATTGAAACCCAACCATGAAAGAACACCGGTATCCACGATACAGTATTCAAACCCGTATAAAAGTAACTACTTTTATTAGCACCTTTGAACCTTAAAACTCACGACTTCGAAATCAGCTGATTGGTGATGTCGCGTTAACCACTAGACCAGCCCGGTGGGCTTCGTTGTACGCCTGTTTAATTACATGTACACATTTTTTTTAAAATTAAAAGTACAAAAAATTTTATTTCATTAATAACTTCTAAATTTTTCACAGTTTTTTTTTCTTTATTATTATTATTATTATTACTGAATTATTATTTATTGTAAATTTTATTTTTACAATCACATGTTAATAATTATTAATAAATCAATATATTTTAAATAAAAGTTCAAAAAAAGTAGATGAGGTGTGATTCGAACCGATGTGTAGATTTTTAAGATCCAAATATTTAATTAATTAAAATGTTATTTGTCTATAACTCTGGAACTAATGAAAATAAGTACCACTTTCATTTAAAACCACATACCACATTTCATTGAAAACCCCTCAATGAGGGCTTTCGAATATTACTGCATTTAAGTCCAAAATCCATTTTATTTGGATTTTGGGCATTTTATGGGCACGTTTGCTTCAGTTGATTGGAATCAAAAGGGGAGAGCACAACTCCATATTACAACAGTCCTAAATCCCAAATTTCACCATTCTACGACTAATCATTTTTGAGTTATGCGGGATATGTACATACAGACGTTACGCAGAAACTAGTCAAAATGGATTCAGGGATGGTCAAAATGGTTATTTCCGTTGAAATTTAACAACCGAAATTTTTCGCGATCACAATAAAAATAAATAAATTTGATAAAAAAAAACCATTAATATGTAAAAAAAATTCCATGCATTACAAAACATTTTGCCATTTTTCATTAAAAAAATACAATCTCTCCGTGAACAGAACAGCTAAAAGTTAAAGATACTTGATTTCAGTGAGCCATCACTTTTGGATAGACGGGACCAATTTCTAGCATCTTACTCTGCCCATCGTGAAGGACAACCGAATTTTCCGGTTTTCAGCACAGTTCTTGCGGATCCTCAATTACAAAATTATGAGGCCCATCCACATTATACACTTTTAACTTTAAACTTTTACATATATTTAAGTTCAAACTTTTAATTTTTAATAATGATTATTTATAGTGAATTTTATTTGTTTTTATTTTTATTTATTTATTTTTTACTTTACTTTGACCGTGTGAGTAGAAGTTTCTTTATTGTGCTCCATAAATGCTGTTTTTTTTCCAACTAATGAATTAGTTCACTACAAAAACTTAAAAAGAAGCTTCTACAAAGTTCTTAAAAATGAATATGAAAATGGAAATTTGTAACGCTGAAAAATGACATGCCTGACCGGGATTCGAACCCTGTAACTCTGAATGAAAGGCCAAGACTCTACTACTCCACTACGAAGATCAACGGATTTAAATATTTATTTTAGTGATAGTTTGTTTTTTTTTAACCTCCGGAACCACAGTTTAGTATTACATCAGAGGATGAAGATGAATGTTGTGTAGCGTGTGTGAAAATGCCATGCCTGACTGGGATTCGAACCCGGGACCTCCGGATGAAAGGCCGAGGCGCTACCACTCGCGCCACGGAGGCCGGCATTTTAGTGGTAGTACCCGATGTTTACTGCACCTTTTCAATTTTGACACACTTTTATTTTTCCAAATTATCCCGATTCATATCCTCCGTGGAGAATCAACCCCATAAACTTTAATTTGACCTTACCGTATGCAATAAACAATCAACCACTCCTTTTAGTCTTTCAGCAAAAGTTTTACCGATTTCTCTATAAGATAATCCCAGAGATAGTAGTACACATAGATGGATTGAAACAGAATGATACCGTTGGATGCGCATTTTTTTTTTTTTTGTTAATTTCAGAACATATATGTTTAGTCTACGTAGTATTACAACTGTCTTCACTACTGAACTGTACGCCAACAATAAGGCTTTAAATATCATTAACCCAAAGTACCATCATATCCTTATTTGTAGCGATTCGTGTAGTGCACTGCAAGCTTTAGCAGATTTGTATTCCAGTTCTCCTACCGTTACCGAAATCTATAATGTAACTGAGTTGAATCATCACAAGTCAAAAGTGAGTTTCTGTTAGATCCCTAGCTATATAGAAGTTCCAGATAATGAACGTGCAGATTTCGCTGCTAAGAACGCTTGTAGTCAACCGACCTTTACTACTCGTGTTACGACTTCCGACTTTATTAACTGTGTACAACACAGTCTTCGAGCGAAGCGGGAAGGTAACTGGACTGCTATGTAGTTAATAATCTCCGACACATCAAGATACTGTGCTGCCATGGCACTCTTCATGTAGAACAATTTCCGGAGAGGAAGTGGTCCTCTGCCGATTGCGGTTATATGCCGTACAATAATAATAATTATTGCAGTACAATAATGTTTTAATCTATTTTGTTTATTCCAGCGTACAATTTGTTCTGATGTTAAACATTTTTTTAGTGTAGTTAGTTTTACTTATAATTGTTATAATTTTTGTTAGTTCTTAAACCTTTCTGTTTCCAAGAAGGGCCCTTTACACTCATTTCGGACTTCCTTAAATTTTATATTTTTTTAATGTTAGTGTTTATTTTTAAAAGAACATATCTTATTTTAAGATTACGACTGTGGTATTAGTTTTAAGTGAGAGTTTTGCTGCAGTGTCTCGGCCTTTCATCCGGAGGTCCCGGGTTCGAATCCCGGTCAGGCATGGCATTTTTCACACACGCTACACTTCATTCATTTCATCCCTCTGAAGATATACTTAATTGTGATTATGGAGGTTAAATAAAAAAAAAGATGAGTTTTGCTGTGATAGTTGTAATTTTTAAATCTAATTTTAAAAGCTTAATAGTAATTAAAAGTTAAATTTTAGATGTTTTTTAGTGATATGTTTGTTTCGGACGATGATAACGTGAAAGGGTTTTTTTCCCATCTCCCTCTAAAAAAAGATAAAAGAATAAGCTTACAATGTAGTTTATTCTACTTATACTTTTACTTGGACTGGCCAGGAGGCGAGCTATATTTGCTCAGTCCGAGTGGTGAATTTAATTGATATAGGTTACATTACTGTTAGATAAACTTTTAATTATGATTATTTTAAGTGAATTTTGTTTTTTTTTTCTATTTATATTTACTTTACTTTGACTGTGCAAGTAGAAGTTTCTTTATTGTGCTTCATAAGTGCTGTTTTTTTTTTTCAATTAATGAATTAATTCACTACAAAAACTTACAAAGACGGCTTGAATAAGCTCCTTAAAAATGAATATGAAAATGGAAATTTTTAACGTTGAAAAATGCCATGTGTTGACCGGGATTCGAACCCTCTACCTCTGAATGAAAGACCAAGACGCTACCACTCCACTACAGAGATCAGCGGATTTAAATATTTATATTTAAAAAATCTCTTATATTACTTTTGTCATTTTGGGTTTATAGAAAAAAAACATTAACATAAAGAGGTGATCACGACGCAAAAATTTCATTTTTTTGTTGATATTTTTAGATTTTTCTATTTTCTATTTTAGTTTGACAGTTTTGGTCTTGAAATTTATTTAGTTTCTGTGCATTAAGTTTAAAATAATTATCGTATTTTTTAGTTTATTAGTAAATTTTTATAAAAAAAGGTCTTTAATTTGTGAAATCGTGTTTAATCTGGAGGTCCTTTTAATAATTTTCTTTAAAGCTTTGTTCGAAAATAGTAAAAAAAATCTCCTTGATATCAGTTTTTGGTTCCCTGATATAAATTTAATATTTTATTAGTATTTCATTTGTCTTATTGATTTCTTCAACAAGATATTTATTTAAGTTTTTGTAAAATATATACTACAATTATTTTATTAATTTGAAGTTTAATTGTTTAAAATGTAGGATTTTTACTTAACGTAATTTCAGTAAAAATGAATATTTTGTCAAATAATTTAATAAGATTATTTCATTTTAAAGAAGAATTTTTCAAATTGCCCTTAACGTTTCATTGTATGAAATTATAACTTATTGGAGAATTGTAAGATATAAAGATTTTCTTTTAATTATTATTTTGTAAATAAATTGAATTCTATTTTCTCAGTTAAAAATATTTAAGTCATATATTTTTTTTATGTTGTCTCATTCCCGTTTTTTTTTTTTATTGGACCACTTTTAGGTTCCCAGAATTATATTTATGTTTTATTATAAGGCGATCTATAAAATGATTCTCAATTAATTTTTACTGCAATAGCTCAAGTGAACTAACAATTAATATTGTATCGTTTCCCCTTTTTTCCTTTTTGTTCCGACCACTACGGATCACGTTTGCATAGTTTTGACTTCTTCTTTTCTCAAAAACTTTTTATTCTTTTTCTTTATTGCCATCTTTCTTCCATCCACCTATTCAGGTTTATACCCTTCTTTTTCTTTCTATCAGAAAACTTATATTGTCAAATCTCTTTTCCAGATTTATCACTGTCTTTACATAGATCCTTAGAAGTATTTAATGTTTTTAGATCTCTTTCTATTTCTTTAAACCGGATGGTTTTTGTGGCTCTGTTTATGTAGGAATTAAATACTTGTTTTGTCAGTCTTTATTCATTCTGCATAAATATCCGTAAAACTGTAATCTTTTTTTTTCAGGTCCACTATTTTAGTCCACTATTTTATCTGTATTTTTGTGAATTTCTTCTTAATTTTTCAATTCGGAAATTCCATTTTCATATTTTTGTGCATGAATTTTGTCATTTCCTACATTTGCTATTTTTTGTTCTGAAAAAAACTATCAACACTCTGCCTCATACTGTGCTTCTGGTAGGACTGTAGTTTTGTAGTGTCTCAGTCTGGAAGATGATTGGCAGTTTCCATTTTTTCTACACTATTATTCGTCCTATTTTTACTTTCCCGTCCAGATAGCGCTGTAGGAGAGCTATAGCTCTAGAGGGAAAGTATTGTAATCGGTTCAATTCGTTTATATGCGTCTTTCACCGGATATTGACGTTTTGACAACTAGGAGTCCAAAAAAAATCCGGATTGAAATTTTCTCGATGTTAATGTTCATATGTTCGTATGTGTGTGTGTTCAATGTCAGTCTGTAAGTTGTTAGCAGTGTGTTTATACCATCCACAAATATTATTTTCACTCGGGGGATCACAACTGACGCACGTTGAACGGTAATTACAGATTCATATTTTGCAAACTGTAACAAAACACAGAACGCTTTCAGTTAAGGTGGGAGGGGGGGAAAGATAAGTCTCTGAAAGATCAGTCTTTGCCATTTTCAAGTGGAAGGTATAGGAAATAGTTTATGAACTTCCACAGCTAAAACTGTTTGATTTTCTCTTTCATTTTATTTGTAATTAATGTACGTGAAACTTGAGAAATATTACTTAGTTTTAAAAAACCCTGATATCATTTTGAAACATTGTATTTAAAACATCAAATTTCTTATGAATATTTAGTAGTTACATGTTTACTTAATAGAGTGTTGACTAGGTGTGTTTTAAAAACATATATTTATATAGATGATGTCCGCTATGTTTTATTCTAAAATTTGGATATCAGTAAAAGCTCAATTTAATTTTTATTAAAAAAGAAAATCAGTATCCGATAAAAATAAAGTTCATCTACTTGTATTTTATAAACTAATTGTGGTTTTTATATTGACTTTTGAGTATTCATAGAAACAAATTAAAATCTTTTCATATTCCCCATGCTTTGATTCTTAATGCAGATCTCCCTTGATGAGGTGGTAGCGTGTCATCCTTTTATCCAGAGTGTTCCTCGAATCTTATGCGTGATTTCGGAATTATAGCATAAATTCACGGAGAGAGAGGGAGTGAAAGATAGATAGATAGATAGAGAGAGAGATTAAACACAACTTATAATATTGAGAAGTTTTTATTAAATAAATTAATACCTTTATTTTTTTGCTATAAAGTTAATCAGTATTATCATTGCTAGTCTGTGGATAATAGTGGTGTATGAATGGAATTTGAACTTTTGCATCTTATGTACGTCCTCATAAAAAAAGGTATCGATTCTTAGAATGATTAATTGAAAAAATATTAATCATATTAGTAATTAATAAAGAATACTTGAGAATTATTCTCAATTAATTAATTAATGTAATTAATTCTTAATTAAATATTGTTCTTAATAATTAAGTAATTATTAAAAGTAATGGAGAACAATTATTGGAAAATGAAGTAATTAAATCATATTATGATTTAACCATAACTGGAAGAATATATTTGTTTTACAAATTAGTCTTTTAAAAGGTATCTTGTTATCATTTATTTGTTTGTATTTACTGGGATTTAACTTTAAATTGTTGTGTAATTCTTAGGTGGTACTTAAAGGAGCTTTCATGAAACCGTTAGAATATAGAATATTATTATTCTGTTCAGTGATGGGAGTGTAAAATTGTAGTAATATTGCGAATCTAATAAGGAATATGCGCTATTGTACCGCAGCATTGTTGCTCCCGTTCATTTCATCTTATAGCTGTCCGTAGGAGGGGGGGAGGGTTGTTGTAGTATATCCTATTAATCGCGGCCTATCTGTTGTAGCGAAGAGTTTGTAGATAGTTGTAATGGTTTCTGAGACGTTTTAGCGTTAACGGGTCTAATCGTGCCCGACCCCTGCCTTCTAACGAAGCCAATATCATAAGGCCATCTTAATGACACTTGAAGACAATTGCCGAACTGTTGAGACAACTTTTATATGCGACGCAACGGCCAAACTTCTTCCCTACAGCGCCATCTTGCATCGCTTGATAACAACTTTTATAGTACCGAGCTATACAGTATCGCAAGATAACCGATAAGAGAATACACCTCCCCTTCAACTCATCATCACTATACCGTATTGCTAATCCTGCTCTCGTATCAGATATCATTAAGAAATTTAATGAAAAATGTAATGGAAATTACTTTTGAAATTGTAAAAGCTCAACACAAAAGTAGAAGTTATCGCAATAATTATGAAATAAAAACGTATTTACATTTATCAATACAATTTTAATGAAACGTATTTAAAATATAATGTATTTTGTGAAAAAAACATAAAATTACTCTCTTTACTTTTATATTTTATTACTTTTATAATCTCAAGATACACATATACACTCGCATACAGCTTTATAACATAAGCGAGTTTTATTGTAACAATCCAAATTTGAATCCGCCTGTAGGAATAAAGAAAAAACCTTTTGAGAGTAATTAAAAAAATCTGATGTAGACATCACGTAACTTGCTTGTACGAAGATCAAAAAATAATACGTCGAAATTATAATCTTCAATTAATATTAAAAAAAAGATGTTTCACCAAATCTATTAGTAAAAAACATTTTTATAAAATTAAGAATGATGAAATATTATGTATGTGAATGTAACGTTGTAGATTGTTGTAATTATTTTATAATTGTTTACTTAATGTTAGTTACTTTTAAAATAAACAGTTATGTGTTTTTTTTTTATTTAATGCCAACTTCTGAAGGCAAAATTATATTGAAATTTTGTTACTGATTTTAAATATAATTTTATATTTAATTTGTCATTTAATACTAAAAAAAATATAAAATAAAACAACTACTTTAAAATTTTAAAAAATAAAAATTTATTAAGTACTTGATTTTGTATACAATAAACATCTAGATTTAATACAATATCGTACAAACAATTACACAAATAGTTCAATTAATATAATTAAGATACCGAAGTATATAATTAAGATATCGAATATATGAAAATTAAGTCAAAATATAGTTTTAATATACATGAATAATTTTAACGTCATTTATAATCAACACCAACAGTATTTTCTTTATATCGTACACTTTGAGAATCTACTTTCTCTTATAAATAATATTGTCAAAAAAGTGATAGTCCAATCATTATGTTCTTAACATAAAACATAAAATTCAACGAATTTCGTCCCAGTCTAGTAGTAGGTAGCATACATAAACTTTAACATCGTATTCTTAATTTGTAAGAACGAGATCACTAAATTTTTTATTCAAAATAAATAGATAAGAATTCCTGCCCTCTTAGTTCTTACAATATGTCCTACAATACGTTGTAGTTATTAGTTACATTTTTTATTTAATTTGTTTTATTCTTCAACTTAATATCTTCATAATTACATTAATTTAAAACATTAAACATTTTTATGTCCCAAATATAAAATTTGAGATGGGGACCCACCTCCCCACCTCTCTTGATCCCACCCCGCCATTATCGTTATGGTTCAACCATGCTTACTATAATTATTTTTTAACGTTATCTAACTTTTTTATAAATACCTTTTATTATTGCTGTTCGTTACTCTACTTCTTTACTTGTTATCTTCAATAATTATTCTTCTTTTTGTTTAGTTTATTTAATTTCCTTTTGCTGATGTTATTCCTCTTCCTTCAAATTTCTCTCCTTTTTGTTGTTGTTTTTAATCCTCTCTTTATCTATTGACTTCTGCTTTTACAATTTCTCTTTTTTTCTTATATATAATTCTTTTTAAATGTAGTTTTTAAATGAATTGAGTTAGGTAGCAGACATTAAATACATGTAATTCTATCAGTAACTCAAATAGAACTAAATAACTAAAAATTAAGTAACAGTTGCTTAGAAACTGATTAAACAATGGCTAAATATAAACTATTATTAATATAATTTCGAAAATAAAATTACTACTATCACAGAGTAGAGCCCAACAATACCACACTCATACATATCATCCTCTGAAGTAATACTTCTTACGGTAGTTCCGGAGGCTAAACAGGAAAAGAAAGAAAGGTATTTAACTGTGTCCACCTGCTGAATCCTTGATCCACCAGTTGTTAAAGCTATGTCGTTTAACTTTCTTCTGCCAGTTAACATTACAACTCTGGATTTTTCTGGTGCAATTTCTAAGCCACTACCGTGTAGCCATTCACTCAATCAGCGCGAGAGTGATATTACCCTTATTAGCCTTCAATCTCCTCTTTGGCACTTATCATGCGCCAAGTCATCCGCATAGGCAATCAAGTTGACCGTATGCGGTAGTCTCAGTTCCCAAGTAATTACAGGTTGCGAACGACTTGGCACTGATGATGAATGCCAAAGATCGGACTCTTTGGCACTTATCATCAGTACTAAGTTGTTTGCATAGGCAATCAAGTTGACCGCCTGTGGTAGTCACAGCCTAAGAATACTATCAAAAATCAATATCCATATGAGTGGATTTAGGACTGAGATTTGAGGGACTCCTCCAAAGATTTGCTAAGTAACTGCCCCCTCTACTTGGTTTTGACTGTCAATAGCCTATTTCTCAGGTACTGGGCAATTTGTCTAATCAGATATGTACTAAGCCTCTGTCAGTTAGCTCAGCAACAGCTACGTCCCAAGGGACCGAGCCAAACGAGCGAGCCGAACAAGCTTTAAAAAAATTGCAAAATGGCTCATTTAAAAGAAACAGCATAATAATACCTTCAGCTTTTAATAAGTAATACATATTTTAAATATAGTATAAATATTTATAAATACAGTAAATTACAACACAAGTTGCACTTAACCAAACTAATTTTTGAAGATTCTTTTATGTGTTAGATTACAGCTTAATTGATAAAAGATGTTTAGAAAAACCTTTCTAAGTATTATTCTTCAATAAAGTTGATGAATGCAAAATTAACAAATTAATTAAAAAGAAAGATTGGTCGCGCAACTATTATGCCCTATAACACACTAAATCTTAAGTAGGTTGGTAGTGAATAAATAGTATACAGAAATAACTGAATCCACGCCACAGTACACAATTTCTAATTAACTGCCTCTTAACGTTTCAATAACAGTCCGTATATAACAATCTCTTATTTTTCTTATTTCTTCTTAAAAAAAAAAAAATGAATATGTATTATACGTTAAAAAAAAATTAATATATTATTTTAACATTTCTAGGTAATACAACAATTTACTATTATTACAGTACAAAATTAACAGAAAAGAAGTTAAACAACATTTCACTTCATATCCGAGGCATTTTCAAGTATAACATCCATAACATGTTTTTTTTTTTTTTTTTTGTTTTTATATGGGCATCGGCTGCTGTGGTCATTAGCCCTCGTCACATTTTTAAATTAATCAATAATCACCGTAAGGCTCGTCATATGTTAGGGTGT
>JAAAKQ030128295.1:0-13579 GCA_010016005.3 Zanna intricata | reverse complement strand
TTGATAATACTACTCACTGTGGTATTTCCCATACGAAAACAAAATGCCAAAGCCCGAAACGACATACCAGTGGACAGCTACCTGAAATAGAAATGCACAAAAGTGATAATGACTCCTTTTATTAATTAATTTCCTACTGCTTTAAGTAAAAGCTGTATCCGAAATTTTTTCCTTAAAAAATGAAATCTGTTTTTTATTGAAGTAATAAATGATATAGAACAGACAATAGTGAGATTAGTGTTTACTGTCTTCTGATTTCAGAGGCAGCTATGAGAAAGAAATGGAAATACTTCCGTGACCAAAGCCAAGAGCGTCTTCAAGTAATTTGACAGCAGAAAAAACTTCTACACTACCTGATGGGCAGACTGCAAACGCTGATCAGGAGGATAAATAAGCCCGCTTACAATTTCAATGAAAATGCAAGTTTACAAGAAACCTCTGATGCAGTCGACGGACCGGGAATTGTAGAAAATGCAGTTATTGAGCACAATTTAACAGCAAATACTGAACGGACCAAGAGACGGAGGATCCCGAGTAATGCCAAGCACAACGAGACTGTCTTGGAAATAGAAAATCGAAAAGTTCTACTCTTAGAGAAAGTTTTAAATAAATCAAAGTCCGAAAATGATGATGAGCTTTTTTTCGTAGCCTGCTTCCACATGTCGCCAAAATTTCGGACAACATTAAATTGTCGTTCAGAAGTAAAATTCAAGAAGTTGTTGAACAATTTGCGTATAGTGCAGGTCCTTACAGTCAAATGAGATTCAGTTAACAACCAACTGCATCACAAAGTTCATTTGTATACCAATCGTCAGCTACCTGTTCCACAGCCTCCAATCAATCTGCAATGAACCTACCAGTGGATGATACTTATGCAAATTACGGATATTTTACATCGCCACCGGAAAATGAACAATTATCAAACAATTCTTCAAATTCTCATTAATTTATGTATTTATTCATATTTCTTTTCAATAATATTAACGTTTATTTTGTATTTTTAAATTTCAACTAAAAATAAACAACTTATAAAAAATTATCTGTTTTATTTTTTGATTTTTACTTTTTCGCTGCTGTCTCTCTGTGATAAAGCGTTAAGAATTTTCCCGTACCATTTTAGTACTATCGATTTTGATTTATGATTATAATATTAAATATAAGAGATAAAAATTATATAGAATAATGAATGCTATTCAGCTTACCGTAAGGTTAACATTAACCGTTCTTCTGCAACAATTTCCTTCTTGTGAAAATTGCACCAAACCTTGACTAACTGATGTTCTATTTTCTCTAAAATGTAGTAGAAAGTTCCAATTTCCATCCGAAAATAACTAAAAAACTTTTCTGAATCATTTTTTAAATTATTAAAAAGATGATGGTATTCGCCAAATTCTCCTCTGGTCATAATAATATCATTAACTTTACGTCTCTCTGGTTTCAGTTTCAAACTGACATTTTCACTACAAAGCAATAATAAAGTAGCTTCCTCACAACTGAATTCCATGTTGGCAACTAAAATACTTGTCGTGATAACAAGCGTTTATAAATCTGACTTTACTCTGTGTACCCTCGCCGAAACGCCTGCTAGCAGATTGTCGGAGCCGATTTTCGGAATCTGAATTCGGCTTGCACTGAGTACGTACCCTTATATATTATAGGTGGGCTACGGCTGCTGTCAAAATTCCAAACCTTAATCGGTGAAATAGTAAACCCTCTAATCGTCATAATACTCGGTGGTACACTGACTATTATAACGATTATACTCGCAGAATTTGGTTTCCCGGCGCTCTCGACCTATAGCTCGGAGTGATGCAGAGTGAAATTTAGCAGTAAAACATGCAAAACAAGAAAAAACTCAGAAAAGCAGAGGCTTTTTAAATATGATGTTATCAAAAATTTTGAAAATTTATCTGGTTGAAAAGACTTGAAATAAATAGATTTTAAAAAGAATCGAAAAAATTGAATGTTTTTTTATTAAAAAATTCGAAATCTAAATAGAAACTGGAATCTTGAGAATAATTTTTGTCCCTTTTCCAGGCGATTTAAGTGTTAAATACATTTACCGTTTAATAACTTATTCTTGGATAAAAATTCCCGGTAATTGAATTCATTCGAACATCGAAAATAATTTTGGCATATGAAAGTTTTTCTGGGATTTAATTACCTAATATATTTAACCTTTAGATTTTTGACAAGAAAGTACAAAAAATATTATTTTTCTTTGTTTCCTTTTAAAACCTTTTCGATTATATTTAATAATAGAAATGTGTTAAGCAACGCGAACCTCATCCTTATTCAAAATACACTTAACAACTCCCGGCCTCGTTAGTTAGTATGTTAACAAATAAACACATAAGTTCTACAAAAGCAGAAAGATTTCTGTACCAACTACATCCAAATATGTTCATTTATCCAGTTTAAAATTGAACTAATTTTTCTCAAACTTTTATGGTAATAAATCTTTTGCAGTAAGTATTTAAAAATTACTTTTTTTTTTGTTAACGAACTGAAGGAATCCCATTTACGGGCACCGAAGCGGTGTAGAGCTCACTAAAAGGTTCCACAAGATGTAATCAGGTGCGTACACCTGATTACATCTAATCAGGTTGATAGTGCACCTACCTAGTCGGTAGGTGCACTACCAACTAAACCTCCACCCTTGGTTAATCACTCCTGGAACCGCCCATGTACCATTACTTCAGGAGGGGGTATATCGTCCACACACACACACACACACACACACACACACACACACATAACTCCATACTTACTTACGTATTCACCTATTCCCGCGATCGCCGGCAAAGGGTGCACATCTTCCTGCTTCGGGTAATGCTCGCAAGATACAAACACAACAGACACACAAGTTATACTAACCAGTGAGGTCGCCTTCAGATTTAAAAATGACTTAAAATAGTACAAATCGAAATTGCAATTTTCAGTTGATTTTGCCTGCCATTATCGTTCGACAATACGAATAACTACCCTCCGATTACATGTCTTAAATAATGATTGTTTATTACAATAATAACATTAATAATCAATGCTAACAATGATAATCATTGCTTAATAATTTAATAAAACTAATAATTATCAGTTTTTTGAAAAATTATAGACTTTTATCTATTATTTTCAAGGCTTCTTTTATTCCTTTTGGTTAAGATTTTGAACATAAAAATTTTCCTTTTTTTCTTTATAAATTTATCTTTTTGAAAATATTTTTACTTTTTTTTAAATTAGAAATTAAGCTCAGACTAATGGAAATTCTGATTACAGAAACCATGCTGTGTATAAACCAAATTGTACACAAGTATTTTGTAAGATTATAGATTAATTTAAATTCCTTTGTTGAAAGTTTAGAATACAGCGCTTAGTATGAAATAGTTTAAGTAATATAGTTCCGCACCTCTTGAGGTGATATGGTGAGATAAAATTCATCTTAGTACAGAGATTGCTTGGTGGGTGGCTAACGTAAGACATTAAAGTGATTTGATACAGAAACTACGGTAGTAAGAATAGAGAAGGTGCTATAATCTTGTAACAGATTTGGTCGGCTTCGGAACGAGTATAACTCTGACTCCCTATTGCACAGTTCCATGAAAATGTTAAACTGGTGGGTTTAAAGGGTTGTGGTAATCTCCAATCTACCTACCACCAGTCTTTAGCCATCTCCATCTCTCTTTATCTACTTAAGTTAGTGAACCAACCGGCGACTACCCTCTCCCTTAAAATTTAACCTCTCACCTGATGCCTTACTACTCCCCTTAATAATGGATTACACTTTTCCGTCAATTTAAAGACTCCCTTACTCCCTTTTCATGATAATTTGGTTAAGGATCTGGCAATATCAACTTCTACTCTTTTTTTCTTTTTTTTTTTTAAATTATTTGTTACAGAAGTACGTGCTTTTTGATAGCTTAATTTTTAATAGCTGATTTAATCAGAATATTATAATTAAAGTTTTCTTATTTTCGTTATTATCAATCAGAAGTTTTTTTTTTTTTTTGTAATAATACTGATCAATATTTTCTAATTTAATTTGAATGATATTAATTAATTATTATATATGAATTCCTTAATTATTGACTACATAAGTCCAAATATATTAATAATTATATAAATTTTAATGCAATAACATGTCTTTAAAAGTAGTAAATAAAAAGTTATTTACTACTGGTTGTATCGTTTTGAAATCTTGGATTAAGTCCTTACTATATTGAATTAGAAAGATTAGTTTGAGTTTCTAAGTAAGCTTCTCAATATCAGATTTTTTTTTTGTATTATCATTATATTTGAGAATAAAATCTCTGAACCAGATCTACAGGGACAGATATATCCCCATTAAATCATTCACTACGCTGTAAATTAAATTGGTTCCTATATTTCTACACAGTTTCAATCCCACTGAAAATCGCTAAGATCAAACCGGTCTCCAAATAAAATATCAAAGAGGAGTCCAGCATTATTTACATGGATCTAATGGAAATCTAGCAACGACCCAAAGAAAACCACCGCAGTGGAGAGGATGAAAGATAATGGAAAAGGATGAATCGTGATAAAGATGACCTACTCACAGAGGAACCGCAAAATGAGACAAAATTCTCCACCCAAAGGGGTATACTTAGAGTTGTTCATGGATGTAGGCTTATCTTTTACTCGTTCGCCGTACATTTTTTCCCACAGAGTAACCAGTAAGGGTGCGCACATAATTCCCTTACTCACCATAGAAACATGTGTTTGTAACCGCTAGATGGACTCGATAAAAATTTTACTCTTCCTTTGAAAATAATTTACCTTTATTAATCAAAAAATTTAAATCATGATTTAGGCATACGTTTCATGAATTTTAATAACATTGATTTTATTTCTACTGTTTAAAAGGTGATAATATGGATTACTGTTTATTACCCTAATAAATATTATTTGCGGATAAGTTTGAGAATTAATAACTCCGAAATGGGTTAACCAGATTTTTGTTTGTAGATCTAAACCGATTTTTAATATTTAGAATTTTATCAAATTTGTTGCGTCAGATAAAAAAATCTGACTATAAGTTTTATAGTTATTGGTAATAAAATTCGACCTCTTGCAATATTTATTTGATATATGTTTTTAATTCTGTATTTTCTTAGTCATTTCAGTTGATAAATAACAAAATAGAGTAGATTTTTGGTTATATTTTTTGCGTGAAATTATAATTAATTAAAACAAAAAGTTTTTGGTAATTATAACGTTATTTTTTCCAATTTATCTTAGAAGATAATTTGCCTATCCATTTTTCTTTCATTATTATTCATTCGAGCACACAATAACACAATGCAAGTAGTGAAATCTATTGGTGAAGACAGAAATTAAATCTTCAGCTAGGTTAGTATTGTATTACTATTACCAACTTACTTCCCTTCTACCTCGTCGTCTCTTTCACGTTCACACTTTTCCTGCTCTTTTGCACATCGTGTGACAGTTCATTATCCCTGTTGATTAATTACAAACAGCACGCTCTATTGCACATTTATCACATTGAATTTACCTGCCTTTTGTTCTTTTTTTATCACGGTACAGTAAACGATCGCAGCCTACTGCTGTTACTATTTGCTGTAAACAAAAGAACTTCATTACTGTATTTTTTTTTTCATTTATTATATAGCACCATTATAGCATAAATACGCTACTATAGGACCTACATGAAAGTGTGATAATTGCGGTTCTATGAAAATGAAAGGAAAAAATGTAATATATTTTCCGCAATTTTATATAATTATTTTTTTGTACATTCCCTTCTTGTTAACTATCATAAAATATTTATTTATGATAGTTAACAGGAATATATTTATTCTACCGGATGTTCCAAGTAAAACTGTGCACCAATGTTTACAAAATTTAATATTTATTCAAATAAAAATGATAAAAATAGGAACATTACTTACTATAATGAATTTTTATTTATAGGACATACTAAACGTGGCCTTCATTTGCCTTTAGTATACTTAAACACGTTTGAAAATATATGAATTTACTGATAAAGTTATGTTATATTTCATTTCATTCAATATAAGAGAATTTTTCTTGTTAGTAAATCCTTTCATTATTCCCCATAAATAAAGTATGTAGCTATAAGGTATATGGATCTTGGTGGCCAGAAGCGCTTTGAAATGAATCTATCTACAAAAATATTCATACAGCAAATTTCTCGAAACATCATCTGATTTGCCGCCGTTTCTCGGTGTGGCGAGCCGTGTGGGAACGGGAATTGTCATGCAACAATACTTCCTTCCACAACAGATTTTACGTCTAGATGATTTAACGGGCAATACCATTTTTGATATTCAAAGAAGACACTACCTCATCGATAATAACTTGCCTATTCACTAGAACCATCACTCGAGCTTGCTGAATCTTGTCCGTGGTAGAAGTTGACAGGCGCCCTCCCTCTTCGTACGTCACACTCATCCGGCCACTTTTAAATGTCTCGATTCACGAAAAAAATACTTTATGCAATAAAGCACTATCCCCGTATTGTAATAAAAGTGTACAATGGATTTTAGCCTCTTTCACACGCTCCGATCAAAGAAATCAGATCACTGCTCGTTGTTCTTGCTTGTTGCAAACTGCTAGCAAAGCGGATACGTCTACACTGTAATAGCCGGAAGGCAGATGATGCGATCGGGATTAAATGTCGCACACATGATAGCAGTCCTACCAAATCTAAGCACGCCTTCGCAGTAGGCTGTATGACAAACCTTGAAGGTGTGTTATGGTGAAAGTAAAGATAATTTTTAACTCGCCCTCATAAGAACGTAACTTAGATAATTGTTTTAACAAAAAGTCTATAGTGTAATTTAAAGTATTAAACTGTTATTTAATACAATTATTTGCGTATTTATGAATGTAAAAATATTCGGTTACTTCAGTTAAATCCCTGTTTTCCAAATTTTCTGTAATTTGAATAACCATCGGTCCCAATAGATTTGAATAATACGGGTTTTATTGTATTGTAACAAAAGAAAAAAGGTCTTATGCTTCTACGAATTTTAACGAATTAGCGACTTATAAAAAGATCTTTCTGCCAACTTAATTTAAATAAAATTTTAAAAAGATTCTTTCATTGAATGAATCTTATTCTGTCGATGAGTTTTTAATTAATAAACATTATTAAGACGATTTCCATGGTTGGAGTGATGGCGATTTTACTTAATTTAAAAGGCTGTGGATTTGAATCCCGGTAGAAGTTATTGTTAATAAATTTTCGTTTTGGAATCTTAATAATTGGAATAAAAATAGTTTTATTTCTTATTTAAAATAGTTTCTTTATTTCTTTTCTTTAAAATATTATTATTACATTTATAGTACTAATGATTTTTAGGTATATTTTGATTTCTTTGAATTCAATATTATTGTAAATTTTATTATATATATATATTTAGTATCATTATTATTACAGTGTTTAACAAGTTTATTTATTTATTCTAAACAACTAGAAGTTAATTGATTAATTATAGTTGATTCTTTCAAAAGAAGTGAATTTTAAAACCAATAAAAAAGTATCAAGCCAATCGGGATCCAAACGCAGAACAATCAGAGTAGCAAGAAAAGATGCCTAACGCTTGGGAGATCACCTTTAGAAATTAATATTCTAAGCTAACATTATATATTTTACCTAATTTCATTCATTATTTAAAAATAAACATTAAAAAAAATTTGATTGATCGTATAGTAATTTATTTGAATGCTACATTTTTAAGCTGGATTTCTCTTTTTTTTTATAAAATTTATTTATACTTAAATGAATCAGCCTGTTTCAAAATATTATCTAATTGGATCCTTTTTGCTTGAACGATGATAATAATAAACTGAATTGAGGCAGTTTCATTTATATCTAACGTTAAGTTGAAAAATGTAATTTATGTTTTATTTCTTTACAATTTAAATGTTACACATATTCGTAATTAGTGATTTTTGTTTAACTTTAGCCTATACGTAGAGTAAACCAACTCCAGTAATTATTATTTTGTTGAATTAACTTTTTTTTGAGTTGAAATATGTAATTAAACACTAGTTAATGTAACCGTTTTAATCCATTTTTCTACCGGTAATTAACGGGCTGAAAACGATTTTTAGTAACGATAAATTATTCATGATTTAATTCAGATTATTTCATATAAAATAATGAATAATTTCAGTTACAAAATAATCATAATCTGTGTATAACCATATTAGGTAGCTGCAATTTAAATTTATAAAACCACTTAATAGTATGATAAAAGCTCCCATTATAAAAATAGGGACAAGCTACCCTCTGGAAAATCGGCTTTTGCAATTTTAAATTTAACGTTTGAAGTGAGAGAATGATTCGTATATAATTAACACATATCTGATTTCCTCACAATTTCTAACAATCCTATCCCGTTCGCCAATTATAGTGAGAATATGATTCATAAATAACCAACACGATATCAAACTTCCTCACAATAATTTATTTAACACAACAACAAACAAACACTTACACGCTTATCAAAATCTATATGAAACAATTTAAACTTTCGCGCAGTACAATGGCAGTGTCACCTGACGGAATTACGATGCACAGATGTGTCCATCCACAGGTCCTTCGATCTGCTATATATACTGCCCGCCGTACATCTAGAAAACAATAGAAAAGTCTATTTGCTTCTATTACTAACATCTACTTTATTTATAAGCACAATCAATTCCAAACAATATAAATAATTACATTAATTATAAAGCTAAAATTTTATCAATGCCGATTGCCAAATAAAAATTCATTCTTCAGTAAAAATAGTAATAAAAACAAAGATACAACATTACTGTTTCTAGTACTTTCTATAAGCTTGTGGCAAATTCGGAATTACATGATTACACATACAAAGAGTGAATTATTTAAATATTATTAACATAAAAATGAAACCATATTAACAAAATATTATTATTAAATATAAAAATGAGATATTATTAACAAAATACCTTTATTAAATATTATTAACATAGAAATTTAACAATTTTTATCACTTTAATTAATTATATATTTCTTTTGTGGACTTCAATACATTTGGGGAGTTATAGTAATTTTTATAAAAACCTTGTACTACAACACGTAAAAAACATTATTTGGCATTAATGTGTAATTGTTACTTAATTTTTGTTAAATTTTGTGAAAATTAATTTAAATTATTGTGTACTTTCTTAGGACTTGACAATTATATACCTACGAGCCCTTACGTAGCTTGTTTCTTTACTTACTGAAAGACTATTGTACCTCTCAGGCCCGTTCTGCATCTCATGCTGCGTTAAACTCTACGTTTATTATACAGTAGGTTTATATTGGCCTTCTGTTGACTCTGAGAAACAAAACTACACCTTTAGTTTCTTGACATCTTCCTTTAAAAAATTAATCGATATTGAGAATTTTAAATTGATTAAGAAATTTTTTTATTCCTTTTCAGTAATTACTACCCATTTTAAAATATTTTTTCCGTCTTTTGATTGCATTTTTTTACTTCCTTTTACAAATTTAAGGAAGTATTGTGATCGCGAATTATTTCGGTTTTCAGATTTTAACGGAAATATCCGTTTTTACCATTCCTGAATCCATTTTGACTAGTTTTGGAGTGAAGTTTGTATGTTTGTACGTATATCGCATAACTCAACAACCGTAGGTTGTTGAAATTTTGGATTTAGGACTGTTGTTAACATCTAGTTGTTCAAATCCCCATTTAATTGCAATCGACTGAACCAAAAGTGTCCAAAAAAGCCCAAATTCCCAAAAAAATTTGATTTTTGGCTTTTTCTTAACTGCAGTAATAATCCCTCATTGACAGCTTTGCAACGATATGTCATAAGTGGTACTTATTTTCATTGATTCCAGTGTTATATCCAAATAACATTTTAATTAATAAAATATTTGGATGTTGCAAGGGGAGGCATATCGGTTCGAATCAGACTTCATCTCCTCATTTTATGTTTTTTTAAAAATGAGGACGTTATATATAATTTAACAGGCATTCATTATGCCGGCTTCTGTGACGCGAGTGGTATCGTCTCGGCCTTCCGAGGTCCCGGGTTCGAATCCCGGTCAGGCATGGCATTTTCACACACGCTACACATCATTCATTCATCCTCTGATGGTTCTTGCCTGCGATTGCTGTGATGTGACTTGACTGTGGTTCCGGAGGTAAAAAAAAGGCATTTATTATATATTGTATGTGTAATAGATTTGGAGAAGCATCTGATTATTTAATATTAATTGAAAAATATAATTTAGAATCGTATTATTTCTGGATTTTCGTACGGAAGTAATATGGTGTCCACATCATATTTTTTTACACTAATTTAAAGGAAAGAATGAAGAAATTTTATTTGACAGCATCAGCTGATTTTCTGCCATATCTCAGTCTAAATTGTCTTGCATTTACTGGTTTTGTTTTGTTATATGTAGATTGATACCATTTTGTACATAATGTAACGCAGATGTACATATTAATTTATTGTGGTAATCTTTAGTTTTTACTTTTTTTTTTTTTTCATAAATTGAGTGATATGTTTCCAAGAGAAAATAGAAAGGATATTAATAGATAATGCTTCTGAGGTAATGAAAAATGATTTTGAATCATCAGATGATGTATACAATAAAATTAGTATAATAGATATTGGATTAAGTGATAGCAAGCAAAATATTGCAGATTCAGTTGCAGTTAATGTGATTAATATTGCTAATTTAACATCTAATGATAATTCTGTAAATAAAAATTTTTACCAAAATAAGCTCAAACCATCTGACTGACATGGTGTCCTGTAACTGGATATATATTATTTTTAATCCAAATAATAAATTTGTTGATATTAATTCAGGTTTGTCGGAAACAGTGATGGGATGTTCATAGTACAATTCTTATTCTTTGTTTTTATGTGACTTATGTTTTAAATTTTTTTGTAAACAAGTAGAAGTCATCACAATAAAATAAATGCTAATATTTCACAGTTTTATTGACTGAAAAAATGGTTACTAGTTGATAAGAATTAAATGAAATGTTTTTCAGGTATTATTATGTGGATGGGGCTTATTTAGATGCTTACTCTAAATATTACTGAAGGCATGAAAATAATATACGTAAAAAATTCCCTACATTGTAATTAATACTTATGATGTTTGCTAAATACTTATGAAGTAATGAAATGCCAATAATAATCACTTTTATAAAATTCAAACTTTGGTTGATAATTTAGTTTCATCATTTCAGAATTGTTATATCCCAGAAAGAACTGTATGTATTACGAATCTATTATCCGTTTTCTTGGAAAACTAGTTTTTATCAGTACATAAAAAATATGAGATAAAATGGAGATGTAAAACTTCTTAACTTGTGTGGTAAGAAAGAATCAACCAGCTGAAAAAAATTTCTGTAGCAAAAAAAATTGTATTCAAATGAATGGAACCATAGTTAAATTTTGGCTACTTCTTAATAATTAATAACTGGTACAGTAGTGTAACCTTGGCTGAGATGTTGATCAGAAGTGGGACTCATGTTTAGAGTGTACTCTAATTCTAATAGGAAAGAAAAGAAGTAGTTTAAAAAAAGCTAAAAAAGGAGAAATAATTTCCAGACAGAGTAATAAAAATATATTATTGTTTTAAAATGGCACAATAAGAGACTTATTGATAGTATGACAAGAGATCCAAACGAAGAAAAGGTTTGGTTCTATAGCCTGAGGTAATAGTATTCTGTAATGAAAGAGAATTATTTCATTGATTGGAGTGATCAGATTGTAGTATCACATTGTAGTGATCCTAGTCATCACCTCTAGAGATGTCATTTAATTGGTACTGAAAAATAGCCTTTGAGTCCCTAATATATCTCAAAAAATAAATCATTAAACACCTCAGTTCACTCACAACAAACTTGATAGTAGAAACATAAAGGAAATGAAAATCATGTTACAAAAAATTGTGTGATAAAAATAGTCAAAGAAGCGCACAAGAGTTATACAGTTACATCTTATTATATGTGTATTTATTTATTGGATGATTAAATTACACAGAAGCTTTGAAGCTTACAGAACCATACTTGGAATATGGAAAATGAAATTTTGTAATTATGAAAAATGGCATGCCTGACTGGGATTTAAACATGGGACCTGAGGCTGATTGATATTTATTAACAAAACACATAAATAGAATGTTTAGAAGACCTGTGTCCTGTAATTTCCTTTAACAATAGATTTAATACACAATTTTAGATGTAAAATAATCTAATTATGCATAAAACCTATTATTCTTGACTGGAAAATAAAAAAATGGCTGTTGATGATTAAGATCATACATTATGAATGAATGTGTTTTAAACCTAAAGTGAACTTAACAATACATGACAAAACATTGTATGTTGTGAAAAAGGAGAAAATTATAGAGTTGTAGGATTCATAGAAGAAAATAAATAAGAAATAAATTTGTTTTCATGTCTAACCAACTGATTAAGGAAAGAAGAAATAAGAAAATACAATACTTTCTCCAGTGACCATTTTAGACAGATAAACACAAATTGTAAAACACAATAGTTTAAGCTTTTTAAATATTCTTTCATACAATTTTCATCAGCCTAATAATTTTTAACCAACACATCCTCATTATCTCTTTTTTTTATAATTTTTTTTATGATTGAAAGTAAAGAAATACATGCTATATATTATAAATTACACTGTTCATTGTAATCATTACAATCTTTTGATGTATGTCATTAGTAAAAGTAATAATTCATGTGTATGTCTGTGTTCATTTTGCATTCAGAAAAATTGTATCATAATTATGACTTGCTATAAATATTGCTCAACATTTAACTCTTTCAATCTTTTGCAGTGGTATTCCCATATTAAGATTGATTGTTGAAATGAGTGAGTGGTTTATAGTCAATTAACTAGACAAGATACTAGCCTAACTGGTATAGTTGGAATATAATGCGCAAGAATTAAGTCTGAAGAAACAGATTTCTGTAAGCTTTTCAAATGATGGTGTTCAATTGATCAAAATTATTTGTAATTATTTTTATAAAAATTAATATAAAGAATAACATAAACTTTAAAAATTTGGGAAAATCTTGGTTTGAAGATTATCTGTGATGATTTCTAAACCAAGAAATTAACAAGATTATAATTTGTTTAATGATACTAATATATTTAAAATTAATTCAGTTTTAATTATTGTAGTACAAGGTTTTTATAAAAATTATTATAACTCCCCGTATATATTGAAGTCCACAAAATAAATTTATAACAAATTAAAATGATAAGCATTGTTAAATTTTTTGAAGTTATTACTTCTTTTAGCGGGGTATAGATGTATGTTGAGCATGGAGAAAAAAGTTCAGTTTGCCGTCACAGAACGCTCTAACACAGCTATATATTACACACACAGCAATACGAGTGTATTACATATAGGCAATCGAGCTGTAGTATGTAGAGGGGAGAGTGAGAGAAAGAATGAGAATAGAGAGAGACAGAGAAACGCACATACAGCATATGCATAGATATATATATCATTATATAGTATACTGAATTGGTTATGTAGCCT